>JAMPIV010004330.1:322500-442753 GCA_024509875.1 Oreohelix idahoensis
CTAATAAGCATTAAACATGTTTTTAAAACCTAACCTTCTATCGGTAGTGTTTTTTGTCACTGTTTATTTGATAAAAATCAAGCCTGCATGCATTTCTCGTGGGGTGGCATCGCGAGACGACGTGGTAGCATTGCATGCGTTCCTCCGTACATCTCTCTCTCTCTCTCTCTCTCTCTCTCTTCTAAGCCCGTCTGTCTTTTCGTTTACGTAGTGTATATAATGACATTAATGTAATATTAAATCTAGGTCATTACGCAGTGTGTCTATCAAGGTCGTATAAGAAATACAGTACCAGTTTTATTTTTAGAAACGCGTGTAGTTTATGCAGACGGAGCATAAAAAGGGGTTTTCTTGTTTAGCTAGTATGACGTTCTATAACACAGGCGTACGCTATTGTGACCTCACTGTTCTTTTACCATTCTTCTTTCCTTTATTGAATTTACTTAGTTAGGCTTTACCTTTACTTCCTAATTTATATATGTGGATTAGAATTTCTCACGACACAGCACATGTTGGGATAGCAGGAAATGAGCTTGCAGACAAAGAAGCCAAAGAGGTAAGAACTAGCAATAACACAATTGAAGTAGGCTTAGGGAAGTGTCGTAGATTTTGATAGATATTTAAGATCGCTTTTGGCCCCGTCTGAATAGAACTAGAACATGTGGCAACTCAGTGAGAGATAAGGTAAAGAGAATATAGATTTTCACGAATGAAATGGTGAAAAGTAGAGTCTGTCCCTGGATTTAGAAGATACTCTAGTCCTGCCTATCTCTACAACAGAAATGTGTTGATCAGACCAGTATACTTTCTTCATATATATAATATATATCAACCACTCACATGAACACACACACAGACAAGTGACGACAATTAGACGCACATGCGCGAAACTATATTAAATGGAGTAGGGATATTGGGACGAGCTGACCGACACAGGTAATTAAGTTTTGTGTTACTTTTATTTTCCATAAAGAAACGTCACAACAGTTATTATCAAAATATCAGAATATAAAAATCATAGGTTACATAATTTAATAAAGAAATAAACACAATAGTGCCGTCCCTCTGTTGAGAGAAGACCCCAACAAGAAGAAATTAATTAACCTCCAAAAGGTAAAAAGATTAGCCCTGTGGTATAGGATTTTACTATAATGTAAAGAACAGAGTTTCTAAGTTAATCTATTTCTGAAATGAACAGTATTAGCAAAACATAAGAAAGGCAGAACAAAGTGAGTACATGGATTATAGAGTATAAGAATTATTCATTCCTTCTTTCTCTCTTCTCAGACGATCGTGGCCACGTTCTTTCGTTCTTACCTAATTGTTGATTTAACAACGTCTGGAACATAGTTTCATGAGTCACACAGCAAATCCAGTGTTATTTTGGCAAAATAAACCCCAGCTCCTCAAAGACTGATTAAATCCTCTTCTTCGGGGAACATTTATTTTCGTTACTGTTATTAGGATTTCAGTTTGTCACATTAATTAGTCCAGGTAGGACAATTAACAGTGCTCAAAGTGTCAGTAGCTTGAGATTTCCAGTACAAAAAGGAATGTCAGGTATGTAACTTATCTCAATATAAAAATTCCTTGTCACACCACAAATGGTCAATAGTCGGGAAATGTCAATGTTTGATTATGTCGCAACAGCGGGCTGAATGTATATGAAATTGAGAAAAATAAATCTGGAGAGCTATATGTCCAGTTACAATTTATTCTTAATATTCTTTGGGTTGGTACTCTGTCTCTTTCTGGGTGTAAACAAGAGGCCAGATAGGTTCACCTGGAAAACCGGGTAGTTATATAAGAATGTTCTTTTTGTATTGTTGGACTTAGATCCGTAATTCTCAGATTAGACAGCGGGTAGATTTTGGATTTGACCTATTACTGTGTATAGGAAGAAAAAACAACCATATAATCACAGTAACCACAACACCACTATTCTATCCTAAAATAACCCGCGTAGAGGTATAATTTAATATCCACTCGGTTATTAACTTTAATTAGAAACCACAAGTGTATATATTATTTTATCGTTTAAAAACCTCGTGAAATAAATTCTAGTCATTTACAAAATTACTCAAAATGAATTAGGATTAAATATTTATTTCGTCTGTACTCATAGTGAATAGTGCATTTACTAGTTGACCCAATATCTCTTACTGTTACTAGCAATTAATTCAATCAACACTACAGCCGGAACAATTTAGCTATAAATTATTTTAAGTCTGCTAGTCAATTAGCACAAAAAGAAAAACATCCTAGTGAAAAATAAATGACTGACTTAAAAAATTTAATCACTCAACCCAGAAAAATCTTAGTGAAATATAATGCCAGACTTAACAATTAAATCACCCAAGAGGCTATTATAAATATTTACCGCAACACAAATGACTATCTCCAATCGAAAAAAAACTAAGAAATTCCACTGGTATACTGTATCTAGAATATCGAAGCTAGACGTCTGAAAATTTGTGGGAACTGGATAAACTGAGTTTGAAAGCTGGAATATATATATGAAATAGACAAAAAGTCTATGACCAGTGTAAGACATAACACCGTTGGGTAATTCTTCGGTCAGATTTTGAATCAAAGTCTATTTTGCCACTTTAGCCGCCCTTAAACGTGTTCCCATGGGCAAATCGACGCTTTGATCTCGTCGATCCTTCTGTAGCTAATTATATTTACGAACGAACGGATGTGGGGGGGGGGGGGGAATTATTATCTCCCCTGATTTTCTTCATTAGCTTATCTCCCCTGAGAAGTGCAATCCATCACAGGTACAACTTTTGAATAATCGCCCTTGGTTCTACAAATATACAACCCGTTCCCTCTCTCTTTACCAACGGGCTGATCACCCGTTTGCCAGTCACTTTGATTACGGAAACAACAGCGAACGGATTGATTTGTCGTTGCCCTAAAGATGCCATTAGGCGTGATGGGAACAACGGCAAAGAAAATCTATTCGCTGTTGCCCTTAAGACGCCACTAGGCGTAATGGCCACTGACTGCTTTGCCGGTCGTTGGCTAAGGACGGAAGAAGAAGAAGAAGAAGAAGTTCCCTCTCTCTAGGTGAGACATAGTCTGTAAGTAAACATTTCTCGTGGTTATAAAACATAGAGAGAAAGAAAATGTGCGTGGCAAATTATGAGTTTGACAGATATATAGAAGTGATGGGGTCTGCGTTAACAAAACGTGCATATCTAATTGAAGAAGCCAGGTGGAAGACAATTGAAAGTAAAACGTGCGGATATATGTAATCTATATTTCCATAATCTCTGTCACAGGAAGTTTGAAATTAAGAGCTTAATTGCCAAAGCAATAACTAAAGGGTGGACAATAGCATGTGACCAAAGCAAAAAAGGAAGACACTCATATAAAATCCTGAAGAAAACAAACAAGTAAAAAATGACAAGTACGATGAACTATAAAAACTAATTAATAAAAAAAATGGAAAAGCTCAAGCTTGGAACTGGATATTTAATGATAGAGGAACCCACATGTGAAGAGTGTCAAGAACCAAACACAATTAGACACTTTCTAGTGGACTGCTGGATATGAACGCAGTTTCATAATCCAGATATACCAGGTTCGAAACCTGCTGCAGGCGGTTTGGTAGCAGATCGCTTTGCGTGGATTTTTATCAATGGTATAAGCGCCGTGCCGTTCAGAAAGCAATGGCAAACTACTGAATGAAAAAATTGCCTAGAAAAATAACAAACAGCCAATAAAAGCTGAGTGTCGTACATTTTCGATAGGGTAATTAAGATCAGTTTTGGCCCAGCCTGAATAAGACTAGAACAGGTGATAGCTCAGTGAGAGATCAGGTAAAGAAATAGATTTTTCACAAGTGAAATGGTGGAAGGTAAAAATCTGTCCCTGGATTTGAGAAATAATCAATCCAGCCTATCGATTACGACTGAGATTTGTAAATCAGATAGTTTCCCTATAAACATATATAGATATATATTCAACCCCTCACTTCTATACACACACAAATACGTGACGACAATTAGACGCACATACGTGAAACATATATCTATGGAATTGGGATCTTTTGGGACAAGCTGACCGACACACGTAAATAAAGTTTATGTAAATTTTTTTTATCATAAAGAAACTACAACACAACAATATCTTTGAATATCAAAATCAAATACAATGAACATAGGTTACTGAGTTAATTAAAGCGTTAGACTCATAGGTTTTATCCTCCCTCCCTCTGTTGAGACAAGATACCGTTAGAACAAAGTTATTAACCCCCGAAAGAGTCAAAGGTTTTTACGCTATGGTCTAAAATTCCCTCTACAGTAAAGAACAGAGTTATAAGTTAATCTGTTCTGAAATGAAATAAAGGAGCAGCTTTAGCAAAACTTGCTTAAGCTAATACAAAATAAGTACATGCGTTATATCCAAATAGAATTATTCTTTCGCCGCGTTCTCTCGCTCTGACAAACCTGTGATTACAAATTCAGTCTCTCTTACCTACAAAGGTGCTTTCACCACATCTGGAACAATTGTTAATGGCACCTACAGCCCATCCACGGTTCGTTGTTTGGCAAATCAAGCCCCAGTTTCTCCAACGACTTATTAATCTAATGTTGGGAAACGCTTGATTCACTATGGTAAGTAGGATGCTGATAAAGGTCACTTCAATTTTGGTCCAGGTAGTAAAATAATTAAGAGATCTAAATGTTACAGTGTATATTAGCTTGGAATCTTCAATCGTTACAACAAAAATCCGGTAAACAAATCGGTTCAGGATCGATCTTCTTCACAACACGTGGTCGTTATACAGGTAATTTCAATGTATGATTTGGTAGCAACAACAGGCTGAATGTTTATGAAATTGGGCAAAGAAATCTGGATATTCTATAAGTCTAGTATTCATTTATTCTTAATATTATTTGGGTTGGTAATCTGTATCTTTCTGGTTGTACCACGAGACCAGACAAGTCACCTTGAAAAAACCCGATATTATATCAGAATGTTCTTTGATCAAATTTATTTCTAGTTTCATATGGAATGGAAGCCGCTGGTAAGGTTTAGGGTTTGACCCAAATACTGTATAGGGATAAAATACAAACACTTAACAGAATATTGTATAATTTACAATCCTATCCTTACCCCGCGTAACACAGGATATATTATCCACTTCGATTATTTAACTTAAATTAGAAACTATAAGCTTAGAGCTAGTCTCATCGTTTAAAAAAACTTAAGTGAAATAAATTCTAGTCATTTAAAAAGCATCAATCATCATAAATTAGAAATACATATTTCGTCAATACTCATGGTGAATCAGTGCATTTACTTAGTTGGTTAAAATATTCTCTGACTGGTTACTAGCAGTTAATTAAATTTTTATTATAGCTTGAAGAGTTTAGCTAGAAATCTATATGTGTTCTGCTATCCACTGTAACATAGTAAAACTTTAGAGAAATACTATAACAGATCTAACTAGTAAATCACTCTGCACAGAAAATAACTAGTAAAATATAATTGACGATTTAAAAAGATTAAATCACTCGAACTACTAGTAAAATATTTACCTCAACACCGAACTACTGAGACTTTTCTCCAACGACTACTAAGAAATTCACTTAATACAAGTTATTCTAGAATCGAAGCTAGTTGTCTAGAGAAATCTATGAGGTACTGGATGAATTGAGTTAGATTTCTGTGGTATATATATATATATATATATATATATATATATATATATATATATATATATATATATATATATATATATATATATATATATATATATATATTAAAGATTAAAGGAGATAGTTAATTATCCCCCCGAAATCCAGACCCTACCAGATGTTCTCACCTACGGGAAATTCTACGCTCAGTTTTCGGCTTACACGTAATTCAAAGGCGAAAACCCAGGATCTTCGTTCTCGCTTAGATCAGACATCGGCAATGCGTTAATCAATGTGAGTTTTCTTCGTCGCTCTGCTCATATTCAAGCGAGTAATGCCTTTAGATCTTTCGATTTGCCATGTTTAATTACTTATCGAACGAACGGACTCGGGGAAAGGTAATAACGATTTCTCACTTACGTTCCCAATATTTACTCAAATTTATTCAAATATGGTCGCTGTCTGATCTGTACAACGATTTGATCTCTGGCTCTGGTGTTAGAATTACAGCTCACGTTAGCTAATAGGTCTCTGGTAGACTCTTATCAAAGAATTTAGCGAACCGCAATACAATGCGTGCTTAATGAGAAAAGAGGGACATATTTCTGAGTAAAAGGAGGTTTTATGTTAACCCAACAGGCGTAGGTGAAGCTAGGTAAAAAGAAAAATGAAGATAAATAAAATAGATATATGAAATCAATTATCATAATCTGCAACACTGGGGTTGATTGCCACTTCCTGTAAAGGATAGGCAACTAACTTTAACTAGTGGACTGCAAAAAATATGACTAGCAGAGACAAAACATAAAGACATACTGTAGTAATTTCATGGTAGAAATGAGTGTAGAAAATCTCAAAGGCACTAAGACCCCATCAGAAATGCAAAAGTTAATAAAACACTATATTACAAAAACAAAAGCCAACATAAAAAACATAAATAAATAAGGATGCGAGCCAGTCTACAGTGGTGGAAGATTTCCCCCTTATAAATACGGATTGACAAAATAATCTTCCTATGAACATCAAAGTCATAACAGTTAAGACAAAAACATTTTTTGATATTAAAACCATATTGAACTATAACTACAAAATGAAAAATAACTACTAGAAATAATATAGTCTAAATCATAAAATAAATACAAACAAAAACACATTACAATAAATGAAACGCGACCTTATATAACCAACAGCTCCATGTATATGGTAGATGGTTAACCGGGGCGTGCTACAAAAAATAAGTAGCAAATACCTTAATTTGATAAAATGACAATTATGAACTACAAAAATCTTTAGCGACCAGAAATTTTATATTTAATTCAAGGCACACTTGCTTACCATATTATATGATTGCGCATACTATATCTGGTGCAACCTTGACGAATTTGATTTTGGCATTGACGACAGTTGTCTATTATTCTATACTTCTGTTTTGTCGTATGATAGTAGTATGTGGATTCGTATGACTGCCCTTTCAGCAGCTTCTCTAGTATCATATAAACTTCAAACAAGACTTGTTGACTCGACACAACTGATGTGTAACACGATGACAGCAAGGCATCACCTTAGTTCGTTATTTACAGGAGAAACAAAACTTGAACTTGAAGAAAATTTTTGGCAAAATTGTCACCAACCAGCCTTCCACATACTCTGACTGGCTATCTGGTATGACTCAAAACATTTACTGCCACTCACTCTCTCGCTTATATTCTCTAGTAGTAATTTGGTCTCAAGGTGAGAACCACTGCATGTTATTCATATTTTCCTTACTGTCATTTTTATTCTTCAATAACATCTCTTCTATCTCTGTTAGTTGTAAAAAAAATGTCACTTTGGTTATCAGTATGAAACTGGCCTAACCACCAGGGATGGAAAAAGTTTACCAAATGTTATTCTTACTACTACACTGACTTCTGTCTATCACATGTTTATTATCATTCACTAATTCGTCTAGAATATTTACTTCAACAACGTACCTAGTGTTCACAACTCACTGTTCTCACAACAACATGCTGGATCACTGACATGTCACTAGTTACGAAAAAATCGATCACTACACTAGAGATATAGAGGGAGCCGCGGTAGCATAGTGGTTAGTGCACTGGCTTCCTAGCGCAGTGGTCTATGGTTCGATCCCCAGATGAGGTGAGAATTTTTAGGCCACAAACGGCTCCTGGGTTGACCCAGCCCGAATTGGGTACCAGAGCAACTCTGGGAAGGTTAAGGCGGCCGGCGTGATGCCGACCACATCACCCCTAGTGTGCCGACGGTCAAGATAATATGGGCCTAACACCATATTCCCAATATGCCTCAATGGGCGTGTAGCGGGATCCTTTACCTTTTTTTTACACTAGAGTGGATTGAGAGCTTTACGGGTATAACAGTATTCTGCGTACCGCAGGCGAGCCATCAACTAAGGCTGGTCCGACTAAAACCCAAGAACTAACTCTCTTCAGACAATGCACACTCTGTCATATCTCAAAACCTACTGATTAAATCTTAGCTTCTGATTTTCAAGAACAACTTTCCTCGAACAATCCAGAACTACATTTCTTCCCGCTCATAAACAACTCAGCTACGGTTCCCTCGTGAAACACGACTACTCACTTAATTCTATACTAGTCACAAAAAGTAGGGGATATTTTAAGATGGTATGTATTATTTTACAAAAGAGTGGATTTCGTATTTTAATGGTTGTACGGACATATCGAGCACGCTCTTCTCCACTCTCACGTGCAATATCATGTTGACCTGGTGACTCGTGATGAGTAAGCCAATCCCAAGAACAGAGGTGGGGTGCTTCCGTAAAGTTCACACATTATTCTTTTTCACAAAAATGCGTGTTTCTCGGGTTTGATGAACACTACTCACCATGGACAGGTATAAAAAGACTCTGCAACAGATACAATTTCTTTTCTTCATCATGGAACGTTTGACAGAACAGCAGAGATGGATAGGCATAGGCATGTTGCAAACTGGAAGTCAGCAAGTTAATGCTGCTCAGAACCTCAATGTTTCAGTCAGTTGTCAGCAGACTGTGGAACAGGTATCAAAATTTCCGCACAGTTTCTGATCTGCCTCGGACTGGCCGCCCAAGAGTCACTACACCCCACCAAGATCAACTTCTTGTTACTCAGGCCCTCAGAACTCGGACTCTAAATGCTACTCAACTTCAGCAACACCTTCAACAGACCACTGGGATCCGGGTCTCAACTCAGACACTACGAAACCGATTGCACCAGGTGCAACTGGCCTCACGCAGACCGTTTGTAGTTTTGCCCATGTCACCACAACACAGGCGAGCAAGAATGGATTGGTGCCAGCGTCATCATCGGTGGACCAATCAGCAGTGGGCATCAGTGATGTTTTCTGATGAGTCCCATTTTGTTTTGGATTTTCAGGATCGTCGAATACGTGTTTTGCGATGGCGAGGTGACAGTTACCAGCCTCCTGCAACTGTTGCACACAACCGTTATGGACGTGGCAGTGTAATGGTGTGGGCAGACAACTGTATGAATGACAGGACCGACCTTCACATATGCCAGTTCAATATCACAGGGTTCTACTACCGTGACAACGTCATCGAGCCTATCGTTGTGCCATTTGCTCAACGGCACGGACCAGATTTCATCTTCCAGGATGACAATGCACGTCCTCACTGTGCTCGCGTCTTCCAAGATCATCTTCAGATGCAGCATATCCGATCGTTACCGTGGCCGCCGATGTCCCCCGACTTTTCTCCTATTGAGCATTTGTGGGACCTCCTGGATAGACGCGTCCAACAACGTCCAGCCGCTCCATAGACTCTTCAGCAGTTAGCCCAGGCCCTTCAGCAGGAGTGGTAGAGAATTCCTCAAGACAACATCAGAAGGCTTATTTGCAGTATGAGACGTCGTTGCAATGCATGTTTAGCGGCAAACGGGGGCCCTACACGTTTTGAGAAATATTGGAATATTTTTGTGAAAATGAAGTACCTACCCCGCCTTGGTTGCCAGTGCGACTAAAATCATGTGAGTAAAGCCATAACACTTCTTATACCGCAAATGTCTTGTTATGATGCTCAAGTTTACTTGTACGAAGGAATAAATGAACTAATTTGAAATATATTGTCTTTGGGTAACTTTTAAATTCAATATCCCCTACTTTTTGTGCCAGGTATATATTGACAACATAATCTACCCAATGACCTAAAAGGGATGTAACTTTTATCTGTACTCTATACCCGTCTATGTTCCTTTAGTTATTTCCCTTTTACCAGACTCTGATTATCTTCTCTATAGCCACCGGCTAAATGATCACTGCTGTGCCACAAAAACATCCCAACGTGCTAAGGTGGCAGTAACACTAGAGATAAAGGCCAGATTTATACCATCTGTGTACCTTGGTTTAGTCGCATTCTTATCGGGAGGCCATCATTTAAGATAGCCATACCCAGGCTGTTGCCAGTTACTTGTCCCAACTCCTTACATCTAGCGCTAAAATCATCAGCAATTAAACACCTTTTGATAGGATTCTCTAACAATCTTAGCTAGGAAAGGTCAGTTACTATCTTCTGGAAGATGATCTACGTGGGCACATAAATTGAAGATTTGTCATTTCTGGCCGTCAATATTCAATGGGGGTTCCTTGCAATTCCACGTCTTCATTGTTATGGGCACTGGTATCCAACTAGTTATGAGGTAGCTCATTCTTTACATGTATTGCTTGCCCTCGTCTACCTGGCCCACATGGATTTGTGAGACATGTGTAGCCTGGGTAATTAATGCAGACCTTCTCTTTTAAATTTGTTTCGTGGAACATTATGATATCAAAGTTGTATACCACTTTTTATATTTTAGTCACACGTTGATTGGCGCTCCGGCAGTTCCAATAACCTACACGAATAAATAAGTCTGTCAGTTTTATTTCTATTTCTCCTTTTGCCAGCTCCAGCGCATTTAGAAAAATTAAATTGCTTCGTGTCGTACAAACATACATGCAAAGAAGACTATATAGTTTGATTCTAAGCATTAGAATGTTATTGTGTGCGAAAAGAGTTGTAATAAGTGTTCTAATAGGCACATCACATGTTCCGTATTTCCTGTCTGCACCTGCCCTGGGGTGCTAAAATGACTTAACAGTGTCACAGAATAGAAGATTTGTTTCGTTACATCATTTTTAAAACGTTAAACTCGATTTCGCTGCTCTAGGCGACCGCCTTGTTCGCGTAATGGTAATGTCCGCCCTTGCTAGCATGTATCGGGATATCATGAGCCATTCTATGAGATGTCCTTTTCGGTCCTTGTCTGTAAAAGCTCAACTCTAATGGGGTGCTTATGCATCCACTTGGTTCACGTATATGCTTTCCATGCTTCAGTTCGATGCACTAACACTTTACATCATAAAGTATATTATGTCATACACCTGTAGCAGTCCCCCTCCCCTGTCAAAACTAAACCATAAAAGATATTTTCTTCTTCGTTCACTTTCAGGCGTCAACTTGAATATGTTCAAAGAAAGCAGTAGTCAGCTTGAGGCTGTTGGTATTACGGTAGAGTTTTGTTTTTTCCAGGAATGGTGCTGCTGTTGGCCATATGCACTTTATATGTTTTTCATTTGTTGAGCATCTTTGAAGCAGATGTTCAGCTGTCATTTTCCCAGTGACACAGTTACACGCATCAGTAGTTTCTATCTTTAGCTTGTTGAACATATGGTATCCCAATCGGTTGTGGCCTTTGTGAAGTCTGAAAAATACCACTTGTTTAATTCTGCTGAGCTGGTAATAGGCCTATGCGTCATCTTTTATATATATATTCAACGGCTATATAGGTCAGGAAATGCCACCGATATGCCCATCTTTAGGATACATAATATTAACAAATCTGCAGCGTTCTTCAGTTGATAACTTTCAATTACATTTGTCATGATGTTTCCAGGTTGCTGGCTTCTTAAATTAGCTGACATAAGCTGGTATCTAAAACGAGCACACAAAAATGGACTAATGGGTGCACTTTGAAAAAACGAGATCTCGTAATTAGACATGTCGCTCAAGTCAAGTGGCGTTACTTTTTATCCAAGTTGGATCTTATGTGAAACTGGTTTAAACAATGTTATCACATTTTAAATAAGAGAATTTCGTAAAGCGGTCCAGCTGTTCTAGAGTTGTTTCTTCTCACAAACACCGACAGACAATTGAGTTTTTTTTCTGTTTTAACTTTTCTATTGACAAAGCTCTAAATATTAAAAACATTATATAACACACTGTGGTAAAATGGGATGTTATAAATATTTATATGGGGACTTAGTGTACTGACTGAGATCAGCTGTGAAGGTATCTGTATCTAATAAGTGTGGTGTATTACAGATGACCTTACTTGCTACCACATATTTATACCTCAGTCAGAATCATTCTGGAATATTGTGATGACTACGTTAAATGTCTAGGGTTATGAAAATGATGAAGTGTAAGTCACAACAACAACAGACAGATAAACCATTTAATTATTCCACAACACTTTACACCACTGTGACTCTCACATACATATAACCTCTATAAGATTATTTTAAATGAGGCAAGTGTTAAAGGTTAAAAATATATGTATTAAGTTCTTTCAATAATAAAGATCCTGATTCAACTACACAGTGAACCAGGAAACATAATAAAATGTAATTACAAGTATTATGTACACAGTTTATAGATATGATCTTGGTATTGACATATATTATTATTAGTATTCTATGTGTGTGAGTTGTGATGTGGTACTAGGAGGTAATACTGGCTGTTCAAGCTATGTTGTTGATTGTCATCACGACTTCAAGTGTTTGTTTCTGTTGGAACTAGTATTGGAGATGTTCTCAGTTCCTGGCATTAAAACAATTAATTGCCCCTCTTTATTTAATACAATGTCAATTTTAGAGGGGGTACATAATGTTGAGCTCCTCTGGCCACATAGGCTTAACTTTCGTGATGGCGGCAGGAAAAGACTCCTCTGCTCGATTGCTCCCTTGTATTCAGGAGACACCTCACTGGTCACTATCTGGACCAAGGAGTATGCTGTCAGCCTCTGGATTCAGCAAAACTCAGACCAGGTGCTGCTTCAATAACTAGGACCACAGTCCCTGAAACAAGAAGGTTGTACCTCCTACTTCAGAACTAATTTATACTCTATTTCCACACTGAGCACAATACATAACAAACACTGAGTTCAGAGCGGTAGGCCAATTGCTATCTTCATCTGAAACAATTTACACCAGTATTCTCCTCCCTAATGGTTACTACGCCTCTGCAATTTCAGCTGTAAGACCTTCTATACAACAGGATAGGTGTCAGTGTACTATTTGGTAATTCCATGTAGGCCTAGGCAGTTAAACTCCTCTCCGACAAGGTTGGTTCAGGTTGGAGCAATATCTAGGCTTGGCCTCATGTTCGCTACTGAACCACACACATATATACAGACACAAATTATCAATTCACATTCAATTTTCATTAAAAAGATATTGAATATATCAAGCTTACCACAATTCACGGAAATATTACACAGATACGTTGACTAGCGATGAATAATGGCACAAATTATGGCATAAATTCCGACCTGCCGCTGTCTCAGGCTTTTATTTAGAAAAATATAAGCTGAATCTCAACACACTGTTGCTTTAGAAAGTTTAATTGAAAATGTGGTGCTGAACTGACGCTTCTAATTGACTATATTGGCGGGTCTAACCAATCGTGCCATGTTTACACAGCTTTTCAAAAAAGTACCTCTACTACGGTTTCCCCTAACAACAAAAAATAGTATTTATAGTCCGACTAATCGTGTTTAGCCTTACATTTATTTCTATCCAATCAAATAGGATTTAACATGGGGACCTATTTCCCGTACAATGGTGGTTTCAAAATCTGCCACTGAGCGATTCTGATTTTGGTGTTGTCTGACACCCTCACTATTTTCTTTTGGCTATAATTTTTTAATTCCTAGACTATTTGCGTAACACTTAACATATTCTTTGTCAGCAAGTCCTAAGGAACCCAAATATACAAGTTTTATGGGGCTAAGTGGTGGCGTTCAAAATATGTATTTTCTTCTAGGATAGTCGTGCTGTTACCACTTCCTCACTTCCAAACTTTAGGGTGTCTGCTGTACTGTCAGACTAATGTCAGGATTTCAGACATAAAACAGTAGAATGTCATGTTTCCCAATAAGCATTTTTCAGGTTTTTAAACATAACTCTCGTATGGGTAGTGTTTTTTATCACTGTCCATCTGAAAAAAAAGTATTGCTTCTGGCCTTACGCTTGTTGGGGGTGGCATTAATATCACGAGACTGTGGTAGTATTGCCTGCGTTCCTTCGTACATCGCTCTCTCTCTCTCTTTCTATCCTAAGTTCATCTGTCTTTCCGTTTATGTTAACGTAGTGTAATTAATGTTAGTATTAATTTAGGTCATTACGCGGTGTGCCTATCTCAATGTTTTCTTAGAAATGCAGTACACGTTTTATTGTGTTGTGGAAACGCGTGTATGCTGCTATAAGCTTTATTATTAACGTGGAAACGTTACAATTTGCAGACGAAGTAGAAAACAAGGGGGATTTCGAGTACAGTCATTGTGACAGCACTGTTCTTTACCATTCTTCTTTCCTTTTATTGAATTTATTTGTTAGGCTTTACATGTCCCTTTTAATTTATATATGTGTATTTAGAATGTCTCACGACACACACAAAGAACAATAAACACTACACACACACATGCACACACAAACACACATGCACACACAAACACACACACACACACACTCTGACAGCACGAAACTCTACACAAAAATACAGATAACAATAATCATTATATATAACAGAATATATACTTGGATAGATAAACGTTTCTCATGGTTACTTCAGTCTGGAATACTTGAGAGTCCGTTGCTGTAGTCCGTGTCAACTAAGACTAGGTGACAGCTTTCAAACTGAGAGCTAGAGTTAAATATCCTCTATACATGAATAATTGGGAAGTTAAGTGTCAAAGTATCAGAAACAAACAGCTGAATATGTGTAATAATGACTTCAGCTACACAGAAACAAGTATACATTCGAATATAAGCTTTTTTAAATCGTTATGTTTACCAAGGGAGATAACTGTAGGTAAAGTAAGCAGTACACGTTAATCACTAAAGAAAAAAAATAATAGATGTTAAAATAGTTTATAAACTTTAATATCAAAAACATGTCAATACCGTTTATAAAATGATAATGGTAAAATAAGTTATGTTTTATTCTTTTGGACTATGTTTTGTAATCACTTAAATATTGTATATAAATGTGTATGTTATTACGTGTATAAAATATTTTTAATTGGACTGGACTATTGTTCGAGCTAGCTCAAATAAAACAATATTTACCTGGTAGAGAACTGGACAACCATGTAAGATAAACTGGTAGTTAGTCACGAGCACATATTGTATGAGCGTCACAAAACATATCAAAAATCTGTTAAGAATCTAGGAATGTAATTTCGTAATAAAAAAGCTTTGATCACCTACAATTTTTTTCTCTCACCTCTTAAAACATTTTATTACCATCATCCTACTGTCTGTAACAATGATGTAGAATCTAACTTTTCAATTTTTTTATTTTTTGACGAAACAAATTATGTGTCGAGAGAAATTTATTCAACAACCCAACCGTACGTAGAAGCATATACCGTCGCAGTGATATAAACACGTGTAGAGGAACATATAGCGATATGAAGCTAAGAATACAAAATTCAAAATGAGCTAGCACAACATTTTAAATAAATTCAAATTTAAACAACAAAATATTTTACTGCCAAATCAAAAATCTTCACATCATACGTCAAGTCTGTTCATCACGTGCTCCTGAAATATGAAGAACAACAAAAAACGACAACCAAGAAATGATAAACTTGTCATAAATGAGTGATTAGGTTGAACAGAATGATTATACTAGTATGATAAGAGTTGAGTTTAGAACAGATAACAAGGACTAGACAGGTACCAGTAACAAAGAAGACGGGAAGACGTCACAGAGAAAGGTTGATACACAGATTAAGGACATTTGTTGACAGCATCACTAGACAGGTACCAGTAACATAGAAGACGGGAAGTAGTCACAGACAAAGGTTGATACACAGATTAAGGACATTTGTTGACAGCATCACTAGACAGGTACCAGTAACATAGAAGACGGAAAGTAGTTACAGACAAAGGTTGATACACAGATTAAGGACATTTAGTGACAGCATCACTAGACAGGTACCAGTAACATAGAAGACGGGAAGACGTCACTCATAAAGGTTGATACACAGATTAAGGACATTTGTTGACAGCATCACTAGGTAGTCCTTATTCATGAATCCTTAGGTAAAACAGGTAAAAGGTAACTAAACAAAAAACAACGCATGAACAAGAGGAAACATAAATAACACGGAAATAGTAGACACAGAAAGATCTTATGTAACGTCACCAAGCTGGACAACTTGTCATTAATCTATCGATGACATATGATCCTTCGGGAGCTAAATAGAATAAATGAAACAAAATGAACTGTTCCAGAAGTTGTGTGTCAGTGTCTCATCTTTCGTTCTTTTGTTAATGCTGTTAATTATAGAAGACAAAGTCATGACAGCGTAACTGATTTATGCACAGATAATGTAGTGTCGTAGAAAATATATTGTGTTATAATAATAACAATAATTTGTAAGCGTAACTCCTGGATAGATAGTAAACTACATGTCTGACACATTAATTAGGTTACTTGACAAATACCATTAGTCTTCTAAAATTAGCAAGAAGAGAGATAAATATTGTGAACCAAAACATATTTTAGTCATAACATTTTATGACAAGAAATGCACTAAAACCTGGCTACTGTGTTCCACGTGGTTTGTGCGTTCTTTTGTTTGTAAACTGGTGGTAGTAAAACATGAAGCATGCCAGTTTGTCGTAGATACATTTTGTGATAGCGGAATATCGTTCGACTTCAACAGTGAGACAGTAGCACTAATAATATGTCATCATCATTACCATCATCTCCCTATTTGCTCCCTATACATCATGGACAGTCACAACTGTAGCTGGGCCCTAGTAAGCCTGCACCAAAGCTTTTATGTACACTTGCAGCAGTGCCTTCTGTAGCAAACTGTTTTGCATGAGGAGTTTTCCAACCCTTTCTGCAGCCTCGTTTCACCTTGTTTGATTGTTAAATGATTGTTATTGTTAAGGATAGATTTCGGATGCAGATAAAATAGTGTGGCATGTTACTACACGCTAGCACATTTCCATTTTTTATGTGAGGAATTGTGTTTATAATAATAATAATAAATTCTTTAAGCGCCAAACACGGCGCATAAGGCAGAAACCAGTGCTCTCCAGGTTGTTCGTTGTGACGCCACTCCTCTTAGCTCTTGCACATTATTTAGGCCCAACGTTCTTCCTTTTCTTATTATTGTTCTTCTGAGTGTTTCTTTTGGTCTTCCTTTTTTCCGCTTACCCTCAGGAACCCAAGTGAGCGCCTGTAGTGGTATTCTGTTGTTTTGCATTCGTAGGACATGACCGATATATGACCATCGTCTTTTCCTTATATAGTCGGAGACATATTTCTGCCTAGAGTCTTCTCTTATTTGTCGATTAGTCTTGAATTCTTTCCAACTGATGTTCATGAGTTTTCTAAGACATTTGTTCTCGAATGTATTCAGCTTGTTCTCCAATGATTTTGTTATTTTCCAACTCTCACAGCCGTATGTTAACACTGAGATAACATTTGAATTAAACAGACGAAGCTTGGTATGTATATTCAATGATCGTAATTTCCAAATGTTAGATAATCTATTGAAGGCGCTAGCTGCCAAAGCAATTCTAGTATGGATTTCTCTTGTTGTGTCACCATCCTGAGTCATTTTACTGCCTAAATAATTGAAACTTTCAACTTTCTGTAGTTTTTCCCCGTTCAAGATGATATCAAAGGTCTCGTTAGAAAAGTTCATAGCTTTAGTTTTAGAGGCATTTATTTGGAGACCAATTTTAACCGAGAGATGACACAAATTATTTATTGCTTCTTGGGATTGTCTTGGTGTTGAACTGTAGTCAAACTACTGTTTGCACGAATCGTTCACCCGTAGTGAGCGAGGCGTTCACCAGTAGTGAGCGACGGTCAACTAGTGACGGGTTTTTGTCACATGTCGTGGGGTTCAGTGTGTTAATTAATTGGCCTTCCATCTTTGGGTTGGCGTCTGAGAGAGAAGTAATTTTTCGAGCTCCGGAATAATGGAGTGATATATAAATATACATTGTGGCTTTATTGATTTTTCGGAGGCCGCCACGTTATGTGCAAGATGGTTCATAAACTTATCTAGAAGTTCATACCATAATTTACTACAAGTAATTTTGTGATATGAGGTAACTAATATTTTGTTTGCCCTGATTGCTTCTGCCGCATTACTTTGGTTTTTCGTGGATTGCCCGAACCTTTAGTACAACGGCCAGTATTGAGTGGAGATGAGAGGAGTGTATTATTATTATATTATTGCCACTTAAAGATGCCTAACGTTTGAAACGTATTGACGGACGAGGGATAATCTACTACGCTTATCCATTGCCATGTACTTTTGATGTTTTGATGGACGTTATTGTGAAGTGAGTTTATTTATTAAATGTCAACCATGTTTCCCGTGGACCTGTACACCTACCGGCTTTTGTTATGTATATTGATCATAATGTCCTGAAAGAACACATGCTATCATTCGCGTATCCTGCATGATCCTCTAATTTATCCCAGCGTAACAGTTATCAGGTGCTTCATTGTTCAAGGCTCTAACTAGTTTCCACAGTTTGTTCCCTTCTGTATCTAGGTTGCGATTTTCTGTTGTTCGCTTCCAGCAGTTTCTTGTTGTTTGATTTAATATTCTTTTGTATTTTGTAGTTGTAGCTTTGAGTAGGATGTTTGCTTCAGTTATTTATTCTGTTTCTGCCAAGTTTCTGGCTTACGTTAATTTCTTCAAGCTTATGTAGTTCTTTAGCAAGCTCCATGGCTGTTGAGGTAGGTGCAAGAGGTCTAGTAGCAGCCTCAATGTATCTTCTTCTTCTTCGATCCTTAACCACCGACCGTCAAAGCAGTCAGTGGCCATCACGCCTAGTGGCGTCTTGTAGGGCAACAACAAATTGATTCCACTTTGCACGGTCGGTGGCCATCCTTCGTACAGTGCCCCAACTCTGGTTCATTCTTTGCATCTCAGTCTCCACAGTCCTCCGCCAAGTTGTTTTTGGTCGGCCTCTCTTTCGCTTTCCTTCAGGGGTTCAAAACATAGCTGTTCTTGTGATGGCATCGGGGTCTCTTCTGAGGACATGACCAACCCAGCTCCAGCGTCTGCCAGCTATGATGGTGTGTATGTCCTCTTGCTTGCTACGAGTAAGCAGATCTTGGTTGGTGATGGTATTCGGCCAAAAGATGCGGTGAATTTTTCTTAGGCATGTTGTGTGAAAAGAGGACAATTTTGACATTTCCTTCTCTGTGACTCTCCAGCATTCCGCACCATAGAGAAGCACAGAAAGCACGCAACTCTGGTATAATCTTAATTTTGTGCTTGTGCTGTATTGGGAGGTCTAGTAGCAGCCTCAATGTATGACCTACTGTAATTGTTGGTTTTTAAGAGAACAGTCTAGATCAAGTGCACTTAAGAGACTCAGCGAAACTGCGTAAAGCGCATCATGCTGGCTATGAAATTCAGGACAGTAATTTTCAACATAAAGGTTACTTTTACAATTGCCTCCAACTGGCAGAAAAACAGGTATTAAACTGAAAGCTACAATCAAGGGAGAGTGAGCTAAATTATCTGCACATGGGAACATGGGGCTGCCACTTGGGAGTTATGCCCCAAGTGGGCCCACCATTCCTTAGAGTGTAAAGGAGATTAAGGGGCGGAAACATTTGATCGAAGGGGGACAACTTCTGATGATCAGATTGTCTCCTGTTGTATCGCTCTGCATAGAATTTCCTATTTTCAAGAGCAGCTGTGAGCAAAAGTTATGTATTTTAAACATGCGACGAAGCATGTTGCTGTTACAATCAACGTCATACGATACAGGGGACTCAGTTACAGACAACTTCAATTCTTCCTTGAAGAGGTAGAATCTGATCATAATGACCTCATTTATTTCAGCCAAGTTCGTTATCTGAGTAGAAAGGAATTCATGATGGAAGAAATCATGACACAAATGTAATGTTTCTTTGATGGCTTAGTATGTGTGTGTCGTGGATTGCCAACCTTGAGCTGCTGTAATGGTCCACGAATGGCTAGGTAGGTTAAGTAAAAGGATGACTTTTCCAAAATTAGCAACCTTCGCTCAAGATTACTCTTGGCAGTAAAATAAATAGAAGGAGTATGCTTCTATTTGAGGGAGTCTAAAATAATGCTGGACGAAATGCACTTTTGAAAAAAGTCGCACGGACGCTTTATCTTTGGGTGAATAAGAAATTAAAAAAAAATATTTTAAACACAAGCTTTTAATGCATTAAAAACCCAAAAATAATTTTTCAAAGAGTTTATAGCTTGCATTAAAAAAAATATAACATCCAATTGACAAAAAGCGTGGGACGCTTAAGCGCTTATCTTATAATTTATCCATAAGTGTAGACTGAAGTATAAAACAGAAGTTAATTTCATGCAGAATCTGACTAACAGGAAATGGTCCATAGCATGCAGGGGACACTACCGATTAATTCAATTTATTTAAGTATATTATCGTAAATTTATTTGAGAGAGTTCTTGAAAAAATAGTGGTCCCGTTTAGAGTGAAGAAGGATGGTGAAAGCTCTATGATAGAAAGGGTTAGAAAAGTAAATAGTTGCTTCACAGAGCGCTGGGGAGAGTAAGGACAGACTCTTTTACGACAATCTGTTTCTCTCAATCTACTCCTTAAAAACTCTCCTGGACAAACAATTATTTGCCAGTTTCCAATCACTCATGCGCTCACACCAATTTTGTGCTTCAAACACACGGACGTACGTGAATACAACTACAAATAACGGATATGGGTAATTTTGGCTTGGGTATTCCAACACAATACTAAATAAGTTTATGCTGTTTATTATCATTAAAATCAGTCACAACAATTATCATTCTGGTACCGTCAAAAAATCATAGGTACAGAAAATACACATAACAAGGTTGGGGGGGGGGGGGGGGGATGAAGAATGGTATCCAATAAGCCCTTCCCTCTTGAAATAGACACAGATAAACCCAGTCCAAAGATAGGTAGTTATCAGAAAAATAGGTAATGTAACCCAACAGTAAATTCAGTTACTCTGGAAAAAGAGAGGTTTTACAATACTAATTATGGGTGGTAGAAAAGGTCCTATTATTCTCAACTGTTTTTCCCTCTACTAAGAAAAATGAAGGTGGGGGGGGGGGGGGGGGGAATAAACAGAGTTATAAAATCCCACTTACAGAAACAATACAGAGAATACGGTAAAGTATTTACCAGATAGGCAAATTAAACAAATGGTTGTAAAATAAATCTCATGTCATTCATGCACGCTCGTGATGGCCAACACTCATTTACTCACACACACTTACCGATCGTAGAATCTGGCACTCCATAGAATTATACAAAAACATCAATGAAACACTCGACACAGGTAGTGTCTTTCTTCAGTGTCCAGCCCCAGATTATCAGGTTTATATGGTAGTACAGTCCCGTAATCGCTGGACGGTGAACCTAAGTGTTCTTTGGTTTTGTTATGTTAAAGGAAAGTTCTATTGGGATGGCACAGTTTCAGATCCAGGTGGTGAAAATGGGGTGTGGTCTCATTGATTTCGCCGCTGCTGGTAATCTTCTTAATGCATGAGTACAACAACTGGCTGGTGATGTATGGTTTTACTTCGAGGGTTTAAAATCCGGTGAAGAAAAATATGCACAGCCAGTGTTCGGAGGATTTCTATTTTCTTTCGCAGTAGAGCAGTAAATAATACAAATAGCTGTGGCACTGTTCTTCTCCAGTTAAATTTAATTTAATTGATGATGTGGTTAATTAGTACTTGGGGTTGCTTTATTTCTGGCAAAAATTTTAGATAGCGGAATTCCAACAGAGAATCGCCACAAGACTAAAATTTAACTGTCACATCAAATTCTGGAAGTTTTAAAATCCGAGTCGGTAGGACTCTATACAATTTTGCTGCGATCAAAGGATCTGATCACCCTATATAAAAGATAGAAAACATGTAATTCATACCAAAAATCAAATAACATTCTAAAGCGCGATAAATTTACCGTTAAGACTATTATATGCACTCGCGTATTTAATTATATATTTTAAGAAAACACTTCGCGAGTGTAATGGTTAAAACACACATCTATATATATAGAACATTAACTTAATTACTTAGTTATAAATTCCTTCGCGACTTTAAATGTTACTTTAAGCATTTAAGCATCTATTATCTTTGGAAATAATATAATAGATATATCATTAAATTTAAAGCTGGAACTTTTGAGATAGGTTTAATTTAATAGATTTAAATAACCACAAAATCCAGTGAAATAAAAATGAATGAACTAGACCACTGATCACTTTAGAACAAATATATTATACCGTTTAGCACAGAATAGAATTCACTGCAAAATATAGCCCACAATTTTACTATAGGTAGTGCTTCTGTAAATGTCTGGCAAACGAGTAATAAAATGGCATTCTGCATGGTCTGTATATATATATATATATATATATATATATATATATATATATATATATATATATATATATATATATATATATATATATATATATATATATATATATATATATATATATATAAAATGGAATGTAAGATTAGTGGGACATGTTAGAATTTAACACCTTTCTTCAACTCAGTGTAAAATCGAGATTCTCGCCGCCCGTTCCTCGTTCGATTACTCAATTCTCTAGCTGCTTCGTCTCTCCCTGTCCGTCGCGTTCTGCGAGTTATTCTGTGGTTAACACAGAGATGTGAAATGCCAGCAAGAAACTTGCGTCGTTCGTTTTGGGACCACTACTGCCTTTGATAGCCTGCCGCTTCGTCTTTCCTGAGATTCCTCAATGCCTGTTTGATCATGTGCTGCTTCTTTCGTTTGATTCTGGCAATGCCTTTAAGGCAGGCACGAAAGAAAGGTTTCTGTTGTGCATAGCTAATGAGTCCAGGTTAAAGCATTCCCGTTTGCGATAAAATTACAACAATATTCGGGGGCACTGATGTTATCCGAAGGGGTCGTTACGAAGGGTCGTACCATATCATCTAACAATTCAGGGTCAGCTGACTTCGCCTGTCACAATCGTCCCCTCTTTTGAGACATGAAAACACATTTTTATGTTTGATTTATGACAATGAAGCTGCCTGATCGGTAGCTTTTGGATGATAGCAATCTTTAACTTCCTCCTCTTCCTCCGTTTTCCATTTTCTACTCAGGAAGTCAGCCCCGCCATTCTGTTTTCCCGGAATGTATTCCACTTTGAAAGAGTAAACGCTTAAAAGGAGGGCCCAACGCATGATCCTTGCGTTAAATTCTTTATTGGCACCAAGAAAGGCTAATGGAGCGTGGTCTGTTTGCACCGTGAAAGATGTACCATAGAGAAACTCGTGATGGCGTCTGATACCGTCAATTAGAGCGAGACATTCTCTTTCAACTACGCTGTAGTTCCGTTCAGCTTTGTTTAGTTTCCGACTGCCATAGGCAACTGGAAATAGCGTACTCGGGTCACTGTCCTCGGCTTGCAGCAGTGTTGACCCGATTCACTGACCTGACGCGTCGACCCGCAGTACGAAAGGTTTCTTGAGGTCAGGTAACCTCAAAATGGGGTATGCAGACAACTGTCCTTTTAAAGTGCTGTACGCGTGTTCGCACTTTTGATCCCACATGACCTTATCAGGACAACCTTTCTTTGTGAGGTCAGTTAGAGGTGCCGTCAGTCCGTTGAAGTTCTGGATGTATTTCTGATAGTATGCACATAGTGATAAGAAGGAACGAGTGTCTTTCTTCGTTTGGGGTCTTTTTGCTGCAACTACTTTCTCCACGTTCTTCTTAACAGGCCACATGCAACCGTGAGAAATAGTATGCCCCAGGACGTCTAGCTTTTCAAACCCGATGAGACATTTGCTAGGTCTGGCTATGAGACCAGTTTCCTGTAGTCTCCTGAGGAGCATAGCAACCGTAGCAATATGTTCGTCGTAGGTTTCCGATGCAATTAATATGTCATCCATGAAATTATGGAAATGGGGACTTTGCAAAGGTTCTAGAAGCTTCCTCATCATCCTGGTGAACACTCCTGGTGCGTTATGCAATCCGAACGGCATCACATTAAATGTGTAATGTCCTTCACTAGTGCTGAAAGCTAACAAAGGTTTAATTTCCTCCTGGACTGGTATTTGATAATAACCTTTACTGAGGTCAATCTTGGAGAAAATTTTTGCTTTGCTGAGCTTGGTGAACAACTCAGAAACAGTTTGGAGAGGTTCGGGCTGGAATTCCGTTACAGCGTTTAGCAACCGGTAATCTATACACAGCCGAACTTCCTTATTGGGCTTCTGCAACAGCACTACACTGGAACTGTAAGGAGATGTAGACTCACTGATAATTCCTGCCTGACGCAGCTTGTCTATTTCTCCGTGAAGTGCATCAGCTTTAGCGTATGGGATGGGGTAAACTCTGGTTCGAACAGGGGTCTCGTTTGTTAATTTCATATCAAATTCGATGAGATTTGTTCGACCAGGTACATCCGTTAAGACTGCACTGTACTGTTTTAGTAGCGCCCTGGTTTCTGTTTGTTGTTCTTGTGAGAGATTGTCGCCGAACTTGACATCTTTAAAGGATTCTGTGGGTTACAATGGGTACTCCATGCAACCATCATCATCTTCCTCGTCTTTCGTTGCTATGGCGACAGCCAGGAGATGCTCGGAGGATGGCACTGGTCTTTCCAAATATTTCATAAGGAGATTTACGTGAAAGACCTTCTCCTTTTCTTTAATGGAGATCTTGTAATTGATGCGTGAGATCTTTTTAAGGACGGTGAACGGCCCTTGCCATCCGATGCGAAGTTTATTGCTTCCGGTTGGAAGTAGCAACAAAACTTTCTCCCCTGGTTGTAGTTCTCTCTCTCTTTTGCCGCTTTGTTGTATCTTTTAGCATGTTTAGCGCGGGTTTTCTTAAGGTTGGTTGTAGCTAGATTCCATCCTAGCTTTAGCCTTTCCTTAAGCCTAGATACATACTTGCTTGCAGAGAAGACTGTCTCGTCAGCCTTTTGGTCTGTCAGGGACCGAAGTAAGGCTTTTAGTGGCCCCTTAATATGTCTGCCAAATAAAAGTGTAGCTGGCGCGAATCCCGTAGACGCTTGGGTAACATCTCTGTAGGCGAATAAAGCAGCAGATATATATAAGTCCCAGTCTTCCGGTTTCTCCTGACCCAGCTTACGTAACATCATGATGAGGCTGACGTTAAAACGTTCCACGAGCCCATTTCCGGCCGGATGGTAGGGACTTGTGTGGATATGTTTGGCCCTCAAGATCATAAAGATCTCCATTAACAGGCTACGGAATTGGGATCCATTGTCCGTCAAAACTTGTTGAGGGAATCCCAGCCGTGTAAAAATTTGCACGAGGGCTTCTGTGACATGCTTGGAATCTGTGCATGTTAGCGGTATAGCGTCGGCCCACATTGTGCAAGTGTCGACTAAGGTCAGGATGAACCTGTTCCTTCTTTTGGTCCTTTCCAGGGGACCAATGATGTCGACAGCAACCCGTTCAAATGGAGTACCTACAATTGGCATTTGCCCCATAGGTACTGGGGATGTCAAGTGTTTGGGTGCTACCCGTTGGCACTGGGCGCAGGCTTTCACGTACCTGATAATTTCAGAGTTCATTCCTGGCCACCAATAGTGCTTTTTTATTCGCTGAATAGTGGCGTTTTGTCCCATGTGGCCGCTGAAGGGAAGAGAGTGCCCCATTTCTAAGATCTGGCTTCTGTACTGCGTCGGTAGTATGAGCTGGTTATTCCCTGTATCAGGGTCGCCAGTTCTACGATACATTACGCCATCCTTAGAAAAGATGTCACCGTGGTGCCTAGGGTCCTTGGCCATGGGCAGTTTTCTAAAGCAGGGCTCCAGAGTAGGGTCCTTTTGTTGCGCCTCCTTCAGTTCATTCGGCAACAAATTTGGCACAGGCTCCCTCTCCTTCTTAGTTTGCCCTCTTGTGGTTACCGCTGCCACAATCGGCTCCTTAGGTCTCCCAATAAACATGTATCTACATCCCAGGATAACGGGGTAGATCGGATCATCCATTATGGCCGCTTTAATAACACCTCTGACAAAATCAGAGTGTATTTCTACCAGTTCGATAGGAAGTGCTCTCTGCAATTTTTCCAAATTCTTTGAGTCCGGGGTCATGCTACACTGATATACGGTGTGTCCCAAGAATTCTAGTTCCTTGCAGCCAGTATAACATTTAGTGGGCCTAGCAGTTAAATTTGCCTCTCTAAGTCTGTCAAATAACATATCTAGAGATGCTACATGTTCTTCAAATGTTTCAGTGGCGATGAGGATGTCGTCCATGAAATTTGTAATAGTAGGATTTTTCAGGGGATCCAATAATTTTCTCAACATTCTGGAAAACACACTCGGAGCATTCTTCAAACCAAAAGGCAACATATTAAATTCATAATGCCCTTTCGATGTGCTAAAAGCCAGATATTGTCTGATCTCAGGCTTCACTGGAATCTGATATCCCTTACTGAGATCCACCTTAGAAAAATACTTTGCCCTATTCAACCTGGCAAACAGTTGATTAGTATCTGGTAATGGATCCACCTGAGACTCTGTGACAGCATTCAGTTTCCTGTAATCTATGCACAGTCTATGTTCCCCAGAGGGTTTCCTTAACAATACCACACTGGAGCTATAAGGAGATTCACTATGCGAGATAATACCTTCTTGCAATAAATATTCTATCTCTCCTTTTAAAGCTTGTTCCTTAGCGAATGAGATAGAATAGGCTCTCATACAGATGGGTGTTGGGTCTAGCAATTTCATATTATACTCCAACAAGTTGGTGTGCCTCGGTTTGTCCATTAACATGTCTGTATGATTCTCTATAACCTTCTGAATCTTCTCCCTCTGCCCTTTTGTTAAATTAGTACTGACTTTTACCTGTGCCGGAGTTTCGCATGGTCTCAAGGGATATTCATATGAGTTGAGAGGTTCATTTTTCATCTCAGTAGCTATAGCCATTGTCATTAAGTGTGCACCTTCCAGCTCTTTCCTATCATGATATTTTTTAAGGAGGTTCACATGATAAACTTTTTCCTTTCCCTTTTTGTCTATCTTATAGTTAGTTCTAGATAACTTTTCTAGAACAATGTATGGGCCCTGCCAGCCTATCTGAAGTTTATTGCTGCTGCCGGGTAATAGAAGAAGCACCTTATCCCCCACAGCTAGCTCTCTATCCTTCGCCTTCCTATTATAGTAATAAGCATGTTTCTTTCTGGTTTTCCTCAAATTATCGTTTGCTAGTTTCCAGCCAGTTTTTAACTGAGATGTCAACTCGTTCACATACTGGTATGATGAGGTTACAGTTTCTTCTGCTTTCTCATCTGTCCATGTCCTCATTAAGGCTTCTAATTGACCTTTGATGGGCCGACCAATTAACAATGTTGCCGGTGCCATTCCTGTTGAATTATGTGGGACTTCCAGATACGCAAATAAGGCAGCGGGTAAGTATAGATCCCACGTGTCAGGTTTTTCATGTGCCATCTTTCGCACTATAGAAATAAGGGTCCCATTGAACCTTTCCAGCTGCCCGTTCCCTTGGGCGTGATACGGACTACAATGAAAGTGCCTGGCTTGGAAGATCCTGAATACTTCCTCAGTTAGTTTCCCCTTGAACTGAGATCCATTATCAGTCAAGATTTGGTAGGAAAATCGTGAATATTGTGAGTAACACCTCTGCCACATGTTTTGAGTCGATTGATGACATGGCTACTGCCTCTCCCCACATAGAGCAAGTGTCCACCAGAGTGAGAATATAACTGTTTCTCCTCTTGGTTCGTGTAAGAGGTCCAACACTATCCACTGCAACTCTCTCAAATGGAGTTCCCATGATTGGCATTTCACCAAGAGTTGCAGGTGCAGTCCAATGTTTTGGAGCTACCCTTTGGCATTCTGGGCAGGATTTGACATATCTTTTTATATCTTCAGTTATCTCTGGCCAGAAATAGTGACAAGCTATACGTTGTCCTGTGGCGCTAATCCCCATATGTCCACTAAATGGGATAGCATGTCCTAACTCCATCACCTTTTCCCTATATGAAGTGGGTAGAACTAGTTGTCCATGACCATTGGACCCTGTTCCAGCTTTCCTATAAAGCAAACCATTCTTCATATAAAATTCTCCTTGATTAGGAGGGTGTTACACATCTTTTTGTGCAACTCAATGTTTCGTTATTTTGAAGCGCTGCGGTGTTCAACTAGAGTGTCACGGGAATAGAAGTTGTGAAGTGAGTTGAGGGTGTGTGGTATGATTGGGAGTGTGAATTAGGGTAAGTCCGTGGGAAGAATGTAGGTCGTGAATGGGGGGATACTGTTGTCCGATGTCTGGCAGTGAGTGAGTGCGTGAAAGGGGAGACAATTTACAGAGCAGTGTATTCAGGCGGATTGGCTGTGTGGGATGTGTAGTTTGTTGATGATATTCTATGTCCGCTGTATGATTCTACTTCATGAGGAATTAGCAATGTGTGTGATTGCTAAATGAAATATTTAGTGAAAGGAAGTATATTTTGGAGCTCTACTTGATTCATTCATGAGTTCAATAATGTTGTGTTAAACGACTTCCGTGCGGACGCAAGACGGACAATCAGTTCGCTTCTTGAATTATATATTGACTGCCTAGGTCCTATGTGTGGACACTATTCAAGTGTGTTAACTTGATGAACATCTATTATGTTGGAGTAATGTATCGACAATAAAGTGTGTATTGTATCTGTCACTGGAGCAATTATTTGATGATTTACTGTTGGCGTTACACCTACTAGACGTATGCTTGGATTATGTTATATACATATCATTGAGAACGCCACAGTTATTTGGGGGCCAAGCCGGAGGTCTTGATGTAGACAATAACAACTACAGCTCATTTTAGCAACACCCCCACAGTTCTGGTGTACATGCCTAGAACTACTATAATTAATTACAGCATTCAATAAGAATTTATGTTTACACTGATTCCAACGATCTAACTGATGGAATATCTTGTCTTGTTAACTTTGATGTCCTCAGTATATATCAACTTCAAATACTAATAGATCTGCTACAGCTTTAGAGTGCACACTCGAAAGTACCAACAGTGTGCAACGCTGGCGAAACAACGACTTCAACAAAGTGGGGAAACAGAGTGAAAGAAAAATTTTTCGTGCGTATACCAGGATTGGTAGACCAAATACCTCAACACATCGTTGATATCAAACATCGAGTCATATTGCAGAATAGAACGACATTGTGTTCCAAGAACTATATGAAAACCTGCATTAAAAGTGTATTCTCCATATTTCAAGGTCTACTCAGCAGCAGTGAAAATGCCCACAGTCTTCAATCAATAGTGCCTTAGCTAGGAGTGTGATCTACAACAGAGACAGTCGAAGAAAGGAGACACCATAGTGTATTTAAACGGTGATGCGTCGGTCCAGGAGGAGGACATAAATAAGATAAGTGGTTTAATGTTTTGTGGAATAAGTCCTTCCTATATTTTACGTGGTAGAGCTCCTTCTTTATGTCTGTATATGTTTCTATGTTTCATGTTTTTTTTTTGGTCTTTTATGGGGATTTTGGAATACCTCTTAGGACGGTCCCAAAATCAAAATGTCTGTAAGGCCAGCCTATAATTCTTTCTAAGTGAGGCCCAGCGAAAAGTGCTGTGTATTATAGCACTCACTTCGAATTTATTATATCCAATTTCTATCTTAGTTGTGATGTCATGTTCTTGATTGTAGTTCGTGGTTGTTGACTGTTTTTATATTTAGTT
Source organism: Oreohelix idahoensis (assembly GCA_024509875.1). Classification (NCBI taxonomy): domain Eukaryota; kingdom Metazoa; phylum Mollusca; class Gastropoda; order Stylommatophora; family Oreohelicidae; genus Oreohelix; species Oreohelix idahoensis. The sequence goes on from JAMPIV010004330.1 coordinate 352,169, forward strand.
CTTCAGCATTATTGTTTGTAACCTGCTGCTCTCATCTTACTATCATTTAGTTAATACATACATTATTAATGTTGTTTGCGTCTTGGTCTTGTCACTGTGTAGTGGTAGCGATTTTTTTATTTTCATAACATTTGGTTTTCTTTAATTATCTACTTTCTTTGCTCCCACTATTGTCACATATCGTCTTTGTTTGTACTGTTCCTACTCCAATCTTTACAGTCTTTTGTATGGTGATTATTCATCTTACAAATTTTACATCATTTTCCTTCTTGTCTGTATGGTTTCTTTTCTTGTACCTGAGGGTTCCTGTCTCTTGGATCATATTTAGGCTTTGGAGGCATAGACTCTCTTACTTGCTCCATCATGACCATTTCTTTTAGGTCTTGAGTCTTCCCAAGAGTAGTCCATCTTCTCCAAGTAGGTTTCTAATCTTGCAGAGAATTGGTGGTAAGTTTCTCCGGACAGAAATTTGTTAGTTCTAAATTTCTTTCTATAAAATTCGGCATTCTTTTCATACCTAACTAACAATGCCTGCTTCAGGAGGTCATAATCTTCTTGGTCTTTTCTACTTAGTTTAGAAAACACTTCATAAGAAGTTCCTCTCAGCCCTTGTGATAACTTTAGGCTCCACTTCTCTTTCTCTAGGCCATAGTTAGTAGCTAATCTCTCATACCTACTTAAAAATGATTCAATATCATCTTCCTTCTCCACAAATGGGTCCAAATGGAAATTCATAGCTAATTTGAGGCGCCTTGACTTGCACTAGTTTCAGAGGTAGTTGGGCTGCTCTCATTTACTGCAACAGGTCCTTGAAGTTCCAGCTCTTTCAATCTTAACTCATGTTCCCTTTGCAACCTCTTTTCCTCTTTCTCAGCCTCCATTTGCAATCTCTTTTCCTCTCTATCAGCCTCCAGTTTCCTAACTTCTTTATCTGCTTCTAGTTTCCTAATTTCCCTATCTGCTTCTAATTGTAATCTTCTCTCTGTTTCTAACCTCTTATCTACTCTGTCTATGAACTTATCACATTCAGTAGTGACATACTTAATAAGATCCTCCCCACTCATGCCAAGTTTTGTTGCCGACTGCACTGCAGCAGACATAAATTTGGCCAAGTCTGCCATTCTATTGCAATCTTATACAAATTACAAACTTAAATAGGATACCACTAAATTACAAAGTAAACCTAATTATCTATAACCACTGTCAGCTCATACAGTAACCACAATTTGGTTAATTTTATTTTATTGACTTTCTTTAACTACTCTCTTTACTGTATTCCTACTTTTACTTTTAACTGTCTCAAGTAAAGGCCCCAGGGTATGAATAAAATCCCGGACTGAGACAACAGATGTCGCGAGAGGTGCATAAGTTATTAACTTTAAAGATATCCTGGACAAATAGATGTATCAGATGATACCAGGATAGTGCCAGATAAGAGACTGGTCTTAATAGAAATACCCCCTTCTCTGAAAAGAGTAAAGGTGTATCGACATCAAAGTGGGGTCACGCTATGTAAACCTACAAGTATGATGATAGTGTTGAATACTGAAGGTCTTACTGCTACCTCTCAATATCCCACCTTGATTAATGTTTATTAGTTGTGTTAATGGCTAGTTATCTAGGGAAAATCTAAAGTATATATGTATATGTAATAATTATCACACAGAACATTAACTTAATTAGAATAATTAAATAAGACTGAGTGAAATTATTTACGATTTATTTGTCCTATACCGCTTTTTCTTTTCGGTCATGAAAATCAAAAGGAAAGTCAAATGGTCTTTACACAATAAAATAAATAATATGGAAAGTTTTCTCCATAATAATGAATATGGTAAAGTTATAGATATAATGTCAATTTCTTTCTTTCTTATTAATATGATCACTTTCCCTGGAATGTAGAATTTACATTAGTTACATCTTGTCCTTCATATATCATCATTAACAAGTTTTATTAATTGTGGTTTCTTTTATATTTATTTATATTTTCTTTGTTGACTGGATCTGCTGAACAGTGGAATTAATATTCCAAGGAGCCGCGGTAGCATAGTGGTTAGTGCACTGGCTTCCTAGCGCAGTGGTCTATGGTTCGATCCCCAGATGAGGCGGAAAAATTTTTAGGCCACAAACGGCTCCTGGGTCGACCCAGCCCCAAATGGGTACCAGAGCTACTCTGGGAATGTTAAGGCGGCCGGCGTGATGCCGACCACATCACCCCTCGTGTGCCGACGGTCAAGATAATATGGGCCTAACACCATATTCCCAATATGCCTAAATGGGCGTGTAACGGGTTCCTTTTTTTTTTTAGCTCTTAAAGATGATGATCTGCATCCATCAAGCCAGGATCACACAAACTGCAACTCCAGGCTGGGAAACTTTGGTCTCGCTCTATGTTTATTAAGAGCTGTATGCCCCAACAGAATTCCTCTACAGTGGATGTCTCGTAAACTTGGTAATACCAAGACAAAACCTGGAATGAAAATATAATCGCATTCCATGTAGGTGCCAGCACCACTCCACACACCCACACACTTAACACCACGCACAAACATGATTCAAATATTGTTCTAACAGTTTGCACAGGACACATTACTTAAATACCCTACAGCCAGTTCAATTTGATTACTCTTTTCCTTTATACATCCTAGGTTAGATCCATTAGCCCTGTCGTAGATTTGCGATAGGGGAATTAAGACATAGGTTGGTCCCTTCTGAATAGATTAGAACAGGTGATAGCTCAGTGAGAGGTAGCGTAAAGAAAATAGCTTTTTCACGAGTGAGATGGTGGAAACTAGTTAGATTCTGTCCCTGAAATCGAGAAAGCCTCTCTCTCTTTCAGCCTATCTCTACAACAGAACTTAGTTAGTCAGACAGTCTAATAGAATATATATATATATATATATATATATATATATATATATATATATATATATATATATATATATATATATATATAGCACCACTCACATACATACACACATAAGTGACGACAGTTAGACGCACAGACGTGAAAACTATAACAATGAAATATAGATATTTTGGGAACGAGCTGAACGACAAACTTGAATAAGTTTATGTACATTTTATTATCATAAGAATTTCACAACACAGTAAATAACTTTGGATTATCAAAATCAAAACAAAAATACACATAGGTTAAAGAATTACTAACAGAATATTAGACTCATAGGCGTAATCCTTCCCCCTCCCTCTGTTTAGCCCACAATCCTGTTAAAATAAAAGTTATAGCCCCCAAAGAGTCACAGATCTATACGCTATGGTCAAGGGCTTCCCTATACAGTTAAGAAAATATTTGATATATTAATCTATTCTAAGAGGAAAAAAACAGCATTAAAAAAACTAGCATATAAGAAATACAAAGTGGGTGAACTTTGTTATACAATAAAAGAATCACTCATTCCTGCTCTCATTCTATTTATGCACCAGTGGCCACTGACAATGTTGCTACTTACAGACTGGATTTTTTCCTTTCTGGAACAATCTTTGGGACATACACACATACAGCAGCGCCAGTTATTTTTCGCCAAGAGAACCCCAGCTTCTCAAAAGACAGAATCAAATCCACTGTTCCGGGGAGCGTCCCCTTGGTTATTATTATTTGGATTACTGCTTATGTCACTAGGAAAAATCAGTTCAGGTAAGAGATGCCACAAAGCTCACAGTGTCAGAATCTTGAGGTTTCCAGTACTTTACCAAATGTCAGGTTGGTAACTTCACTCAGTATAAACAATTGATTGTCACACCACAACTTGATTTTAAAAAACCGTCTGAAATGTTATTGTTGGTAATTTTTCTCGACACAGGGGCTGAATGTACATGAGATTTAGGGAAGAATTATAATCTGGCTCAATAGGCCCAGTTGTTGCATTTAGTCTTAAAGTTCGTGAAAAAAGTGAGTACTCTGTTTCTTTCTGGATGCAAACGCAATGCCAGACAGGTTGTGACTTGTAAACCCAACTATTTAAAGACATAAAATGTTTCTTCTCTGATTTATTCTCATATACTGAAAAACCGCAGGTAGATGTTGGGCTTGACCCAGAATACTGTATAAAGAAAAGAAACATACAGAATATTTAATCATATTTATACACACATCCTATCCTACTATCGCGTAAACATAATATTCACTTCGGTTATATAACTTAAATCAGAAACTATAAGCTTAGCGCTTGTCTCATCGTTTAAAACTTCCGTGATATAAATTCTAGTCATTACAAAAATCAATCATCATGAATTAGAAATACCTACGTATTTCGTCAATACTCAATGATGAATCAGTGCGTTAATTTAGATGGTAAAACTATTCTCTGACTGGTTACTAGCAGTGAATAAAATTAACTTTATGTTTAGCTGAATGAGTTTTAGCTAGAATTTATAAGTTATTCTGCTTTCCACTGTACCACAGTAACTTAGAGAATTATAACTGAATTATCATTTATTCACTCTGCACAAAAGAAACTAGTCAATGTAATAAACGATGAAAGGAAAATGATTCACTATCATCGAACCCCCGATTACATGCCAGATGTTTGCACCCACGCCCGGATTTACATATTTCCTTGCTCATTCTACACATGAAACGAATTCTACACACCCTTACCGAATCCTGACTTAACACCTTCAGTAAATTCTCTCGATCTGATCAGACATCGGCAATAAAACTTCCAGTGTGTTTCACACATTCTGCTTCATATGGCCTTTCTCAGCGATCAATGTCTTTCATCTCAAATCTTTCACCGAGAATAATTAACTATAGGCGGACAGATCAGCGAAACATAATAGACGATAGTCTTACTTCTTATCTCTGTCGAGAACGAATTAACACGATTCGATCTCATCAAAGAACTTAGCTTAACAGCAATAAAATGCGTTGCTAAATAAGAAAGGAAAATGACAAAGGTTTGAATGGGAGAGTATTCGTTAACAATCAAGCGCATGCGAAAAAAGTAACAGAGCGAAAGAAAGATAAAAGACAAAAGCAGAATAAAGAATAAATATCTGAAATTTATTAATCATAATCTCTGCCACAAGCCCATGATTGGCTTCCATACAATGATTTGGTTAAGTACACGATAGTAAGTGACATCTTGATTACATCATATTAACAATTCTTGTTATCCTAGTCTATGTTCGTGAACAGTGTGTCGTTCCAGTATGAAATAGTCATTCAAATACCTTAATAAAACTTACAGTCGTAATTTTGCCCTACTTAACAAATATTCTACACATATTCATTGCTGGCTTTCGTCTCAAAATCACACACGTTTACAAGTAAGCCGGCATGGCAGCACATGTCCTCTAGTTTTTTCCTTTTTACACATCATCGAACACATAAGTGGATATACACAGGCAAATAACAACAATATATACAAATATATATATATATATATATATATATATATATATATATATATATATATTATATAATATATATATATATATATATATAATATATATATATATATATATATATATATATATTATATATATATATATATATATATATATCTGTCTTACCCTCAGGGAATAATACACAAGCTGATACAGGTTTTCAATGGAAATTTAAGTCTGCTGCTAGATTACAGATGGCAAAAGTATTTACATTATACAGTTGGCGCTCGTCTCATTCAGCTTAGGTTTATTTAAAAATAGTGGCGGAACTCCCCTAAGTTCAAAGTCTATATATATAGCGCCGTGTCCGCCCAATCGAAGACACGGTCCAAATCTGTGTTTAAGAATCCAAAAGCTAATAGTTTTTCAGCTTTCCCGTACAATCTGCCTAAGTTTAAATATTCTGTATCTAACTTATTTATGGACTAATTTTAATTATTTAAAGGATAATTAAACTGCGAATTTACCTCTATCTTTCTATCTCGTTGTTGTTTATTTATTACATGGCATTAAAATCTATGCAGCCTTTAATTAACTATATCGGGAACTACCCTGATATAGAAATATCACTAAAACCAATTTTTCTCTTTAAATGAATTACTATTATGAGGCCGTCTTTGCACCTACTTATTAAGTATTATCCCCGTTGTTATAATAGATATGTCTTTCCTTTTATATATCTTTATTCTTTAAGAAATAAAATAACACCTTCCTATCGTTTACACAAAATAGAACTTTCTGTCAAGCATAAAAAGGTTTCTGTATACATATTAGGAAAAGGAGAGCCCTGATTGGCTATTTTATAGGTCCATTTATCCTAAAGTGAGCGCGGTAAATATGACCGTGTTGTGAGACAGACCAAAATACGACATATTTCAGTTTTGTTTGAAGTTGCTTTCTTTTATTAATTTCCCTAGACATAATCATAACATAAGATAGTTGCTGAGAGGAGATGACTAAGTATCTGGTACTTCATATTACCATCTGGGCCAGATAACTTAATAGTCTGACTATACCTAAGAAAACCAAACACCATTGCTCATTTCTGTGGCTGGGGTATGTCTTATAAGACCAGAACTCTTATCTGGCAATTGACAAAGAAATATCTCTAAAGTCCGTGGGTACGGTTTATTGTATCTGGATCTTTATAAAAAGTGCGGTCTTATCTTCAAATACAGTGTGTTCCGAACATAAAAAAATATTTTTATTTTATCCAGTCAGTGTACAAAATTAATCTTCTCTAGACAGTTAAAGGTTCATGCTGTGACTCCGCTTATTAGGTTTTTGATAATTATCTAATTTTCTTCAGTACTAAGAATACGAAGGTGCTGGCAGAGAGAATGCATCGGGCCGGGCCCTAAGTTCTAAGTTGGTTTGAAAACAGCTTTTAAATGAGAAGATCTGCCACAGTTTAGTGTTTGTGAGCTGAATTTTGTTCTGTTTTTTCTTATTTTTATCGTAACGCCCACTTTCACTCGAGGCGAAATCTCCTGTTAATATGTCTAACATGAAACTGATTTTTACGCGAGCATCCCTTTTCCCTATACGCTGACAGGTGTCCTCTCACCATTCAGGCAGATACTTGCCGTCATCGGAGATACCCGTTAGAGGTGGGTCGGCTCAGAAGCCATTCAGGTTATTCCAGTCCCTCGTCGATGACACTCCTTCAAATGTATTCGTCAGGGATCGAAGTATTCCAGTGGAAGTCCCGATCGACGACACGTCTTCAAATGTTCTCGCTATGGCTCGAACCTGGAATCTCCCGATCGCCAACGCAGTGTGATAGCCACTACACCAGCGTGGCTCCCTAATCTTGTACTGAAAAGCTGTATACAGACATGTGAAGCGCCCGCATCAGTATTTCTCGGCTCTGCTGCCTAAGTTGATGTAAAACGGATGAACTGTGAGAATGACGTTCTGGGTTGGTAGAGACCAGGTGAAGATTGTCCCATTCTCTAGCTGTATTTCTTATGTTGCGGTTTTTTGATTCAGGGAAGGAATGGGTATTACTTGTAGCCCAGTCGTTCCGTCGGTCTAGTTGTGTCTGGCGAGCAGGTAGTTGCGGGGGTGTCTGAAGTGTGGGTAGTAGGTGAGACATTTGGTCAGACAGATTAGCTTGGGGGACTGGATTAGGTGTAGCTTTGTCAGATAAATGAGTTTCAGCTGAGGATGATGATGATTGTTTATAAGGGAGTCTGCGTGGATTCACTGAGTGTAAAATGTATTTTGTGTCATTGGAGGATTAATATGTTTGTTTCTGCTGTTTCTTCTGCGGGACCTTTACATTTTTAGTTAGGTAGCTAGTCTCTAGCTGACAAGTGGACATGGTCTATGTATAGAATCTTTTTTGGCGCACATGACAATGATAAAGAAAAAGTGTGTTGTTAATTAACGAAATATGATGTTTAGGGCATAAATGATATAACACCTTGTATTTTATGTCTACAGTTTGGCGTTCTTTACCTTTGCGGGGTGAAATTATTGACAATATAGATATGGAGGTGTTTGAAAATTTTGGTTTTACATGGTCACTATTTTCTGGAGATGTTTAATGGATTAATAGTGTATCCATTTGTGCTATCATATATCCCTACGTGTACTGTAGAGCTGAGATGTTTTGTGCTAAGAATTATTTGTGTTGAGATGGCTTATTTCATTGGTTGTTCTCACTATTTCAGCTCCTGGTAGTGGTATTACTGTGACTATTTCCTCTGGCGTTGTTGACATTCTATCACTGTGAAAACCTTTTAGCAGTGAGTCCCCAATGATGATGTGATGTGTGTTGTGAGGCGTGTGTCGATGGTGCTATGGCTGAGGTCGTGCACGACGGCGTTGTTGGTGCCCTTGATGTTCTTCTTGATGGAGGTCTTCAACGGATGTTTGTGCGGGGGTGATGTGTCGGTGGGTTGTGTGGTTTCATATCTGAGATTCGTGGGTTGACATGAGTAACCATCAGGATTACCTGTAGTTATATTTTCATTAAAGGTAGATGGTGCTAGTTCCAAGGCAGGTTTTGGGATATCATCATTAGAAAGATTAGTAACAAGAATCCAATGACGATATGGGGAGCTCTAGACAGAGCTTACTAGGCCAGGACTATCAAGTAGCTTACTTAGTCGTTCTTCTTCTACCGTGAGGTGTAGAGGTTTGGAAGAGAGAGCGCCAGAGCATTCTATCAGCTGTCTGCTTTCTGGCCTGGCTCAATTCTAGTCCTCGGTCCTTCAAAGATTGTCTAATTTTGTCCTCCCAGCGGACTCTGGGTCGTCCTGGAGGTCTGGATCCCTGGCTCTTTGTTTCACATGCTTTTCGTGGTAGCCGTTCTGCAGACATGGCCAAACCATCTTAGTTGGGACTGTTCTATTTGGGTCTGCAGCGGATGGGATTTTAAGCCTTGACGGATCGTCTGGTTGCGGACCATGTCTCTTCTTGTTACTTCAACCACTTTCCTCAGATACCTCATTTCTGAGGTTTGGATCTGGCTTTTGTGGGTTGTAGTCATTGCCCACGACTCGCATCCATATGTCAAGACTGGGACATAGGTGGAGCGGTATACAGCCATCTTCGTTTTCTTTCCAACCTCTTTCTTGCTGAGGAATCCACGATTTATGGCCTGAAAAAGTCTCCCAGCCGCTGCTTTTCGAGTGGCCAACTCTTCTTTGATGCCTCCCTTTCGGTCTATAATAGCTCCGAGATATTTAAAGTGGTCGACCTGCTCCAGGACCTGTTCTCCCAACTTAATCTGATGTTTTCTTTCTTCTCGTGATATCACCATGGATTTTGTTTTAGAGCTGCTTATGACCATCCCTCTCTTCTCCAGCTCTTCCTTCCAGACTTGCAGGTTGGATTGGAGATGTGCCTCTGATTTAGCAATCAGGGCAACATCATCAGCAAATGCCAGCTCCGAAATATAGACCTGTCTCATCTTCAAGTACCCCACTGAATACTTTCTTGTTCTCTCCTTACATGCCTTGATGACATCATCCATAAGGAGTATGAAGAGGTAAGTAGCACAAGTAGCACACAGTCAAAATGCCTGGACTTACTCTCGTTGGTTATGTTATCATTGTTGTTACTGCATATTACTAGATCGTGATGTATAAAGAAGGATTTACTCCCATTGGTCATATTATCATAGCCGTTACTATATACTAGACTATAGTGATGTATAAAGAAAGAAGACTTCACAGGCACTGCATGTATCTCTGAATCTAGACTCAGAGGCGTAACTACGGCCCGAATAAATCGAGGTGGGGGGGGGGGGGGGGAAGCATCGAGTGGACCCAGGAAAGAAATGGTCGAACGACAACGTCACCTATATATGTATATACCTTTTTAATTTCTGTATACTGTGGTTGAATGTCATATCATGTGATAGTTTCAGCTGACAGAAATAACAGGTATGAAGAAGACATAGAGAGATCTTGAGTAGGACCTGGTACACATGTAGTGGTAGCCTACACTCCTTGGAGAACTCAAGGTTACTGATGATGATGATGTTTATGATGATGTTTATGATGATGTTTACGATGATGTTTATGATGATGTTTATGATGATGTTTACGATGATGTTTATGATGATGTTTATGATGATGTTTAAGATGATGTTTAAGATGATGTTTATGATGATGTTTATGATGATGTTTATGATGATGATGTTTATGGTGATGTTTATGATGATGTTTATGATGACGGTTATTTGTTTCATTGTTTATACAGGTTTACCATATATTGATTATAGTTGTTGAGCCCATTATATAAGGTTTGTCTCATGTAAAATGTGCCCGGGGCCCCTTACATTGTAGTTACGCCACTGCCTCCACGTGAAAGAAGTGAATGTATTATGTGGAATAGATTATTCTTTAGTCAGATAACAAATTTATTCTACCACATACAACTAAATGTTCACGTGCCTTGAATGGATAAAATAACAGGTAGTAGTAAGTATGGTAAAGATCTCAGGTGGTCAGTTGTTCTTGTTTATGTTTTGAGAAGACTTATGAAAGACACTAATAAATATTTATATTTTGAAATTGACTTATGAAAGACACTAATAAATATTTATATTTTGAAATTGACTTATGAAAGACACTAATAAATATTTATGTTTTGAGAAGATCCTCGTACTTGTCATTTTGTTACTTTTTTTCAGTATTTTATATGAGTGTCTTCCTTTTTTGCTTTGGTCACATGCTATTATCCGCTCTGTAGTTATAGCTTTGGCAATTAAGCTCTTCGTTTTCTTACCAATTTCTCTTGTGCTGAGGAATCCTCGATTTATGGCTTGAAAAAGTCTCCCAAGTGCTGCTTTTCGGGTAGCCAACTCTTTTTTGATGCCTCCCTTTCGGTCTATGACAGATCAAAGGTATTTAAAGTGGTCGACCTGCTCCAGGACCTGTTCTCCCAGCTTATTCTGATGTCTTCTTTCCTCTCGTGATATCACCATGGTTTTTGTTTTCCAGCTGCTTATGATCATCACTCTCCTCCAGCTCTTCCTTCCAGACATGCAGGTTGGATTGAAGTATTGTCTCTGATTTAGCAATCAGGGCAACATCATCAGCAAATGCCAGCTCTGAAATACAGACCTGGCTCATCTTTAAGTACTCCACTGAATACTTTCCTGTCCTCTCCTTACATGCCTCTATGACATCGTCTATGAGGAGTATGAAAAGATAAGGTGACAGAATATCACCTTGTTTTACACCAGTGGTGTTCTGAATTCTTCTGAATTATGGCTTGCCGTCCTCACATAACTTTTGCAAGACTTGTAGAAGCTCTGTATAGCATTAATCAGAGGTGATGGGATGTTCTTCCTTGCCAAACAGACCCAAAGTTTGCTCCAGGGGACCTTGTCAAATGCCTTTTCCAGATCTATGAAACAAAGATGCATCTCACTCTTATACTCAAGGGCCTTTTCACTCAGCTGTCTGAGTGTGAAGATAAGGTCTTAAGTACTTCGGTTTGCTCGGAAGCCACACTGGACCTCATCCATTTGTGGCTCAGCTAGACGTCTGAGTCTCTGCTCCAGGACTCTAGAGTAGATAGAGATGCTTGATCTTGCTCACCATCCGGGAGTTCTGACAAATATTCTTTCCATCTTGCCATTACTTCTTTTGGGGCAGTAAGCAATTTGCCTTGTTTTTAATTTATAAATTTGAGGGCACTGTTTTTCCTTCCTCATATTCTTTAGGGTCTTATAGAACAATTTCTGGTTTTCTTGCGCATCGTTTTCTAGCTTTTCTCCAAATTGATCACAGGACTTCTGTTTTGCTGCAAGCACCTTGTTATTTGCTTCTGTTCTGAGTATCATATAGTCTCTATTTTCTCTCTTTTTCCTGTTGTGTAAGCAGCTACTAAGTATGGTTTCCATCCCTTTTCTTCTCTCTTATTTTCTCTTTAACCTCATCTGTCCACCAAGGTGTCCTCTTTCTCTGGTTCTCAAGTCGAACTTCACCATATGCTTCTGCTGCAGCTGTCTTTGTGATGTCCTTGAATTTCAGCCAGAGTCTTTCCAGGTCATCAAGTTGTTGTTAACTGTTTATCACTGTTGTAGAAATAAGCCTCTTATATCTGGTCTTCACTACTGGCTCTCTCAGCTTGTAGGTCTTAATGCTCGTTTCCCCTGTTCGTTTACTTAGCTTCTTGCGTGGTGTTAGGCAGTTCCTAGGGCGAGTAATTCTTTCAGTTGTTCTTTCAATTGTAAACAAGTAGTGGTCACTTCCAATCTCTGGCCCCCTCCACACTCTAGCATCCCCGACATACTTGAATGAGCTCTTCCTAATTAAGGCATAGTCAATTACTGACTTCTCATTCTTTGTTGGTTCACACCTAGTGTATACATGTATGCGCTTAAGAGGGAACTTTGTGTTTGTAATGATCAGATTTTGCCCAGTCCAGAATCTAAGGAGTCGAATTGTATTGACGTTACGAGTATCTTCTCCATATCTTCCGATAACTCCACCCCATCTAGCATGGTCATTTCTAACTCTGGCATTGAAATCTCCGAGCATGATAATTTCATCTAGGCAGTCGTCCACTGTCTTTTGAAGCAGCTCGAAGAATTCCTCCTTGACCTCTGCACGCTCATCTTCATTTGGTCTATATACAATGTTAAGGTTGACTATGGTTTCTCCTTCTTTCAGATTTAGGACCATAATGCGTTATGAGACAAAGTTCTTTCCCTTGATACTATCCCATTATATAGTTTGTGGCCCGAATACAACCCACGCCCCCTTTAGCTCATTCAGATGTGGGGACGCCACTGTAGAGCAGCGTGTCGCTATCGAGATCCTTAACTCCTTGTCCTGTTTTCTTTGTTTCTGTTAAAGCCAGGATTTCTAGTTTGGCTTTCCTCATCGCTTCTATCAGCTCCTCTTCCTTCCCTTTCATACTTCTTGTGTTCCATGTTCCGTAAGTCGTAGTCCGTTCCAGTTCGTTGCCTTTAGAATCAGTCCGGTTTCTCTCTTATGTTTCGCGTATGTTTATAAGGCAAACAGGTAATTGGCCTGTTGTGCCTGTCCATGATGGAGGGTTGCCTCCTAACGGCTTCCATGCAGGCCGCTCTTCTCCTTTTTCACCCGGGCTTGGAACCGGCCTATGCGGAGTTATTAATCACGCCATATACTATAAATCTCTCTTGACTCCTATCTCGCTGGCTTCTCATCTCTGTCTGTGTTATGGAAGTGGAGGTACAGAGTCTTTAACACGCCTGTCTTATATCCGAAAATTTTGGGTACGCAAAGCTTATTTTCGGAGTTAGTTTATTTACTACACCAATTACCACTATAGTGGTGTCTCAGTGTGTATCACTCAGTCCTACGCATCTTTTATTCTAGGGGGAAAAAAGGGGGAGGGGGAGATATTATTTAAAAAAGTTGTATGTGTTTGTTAATCTACCTGGTTTGTCGCAAATGATTGCAACGCACATTTGAGAAGTCGAAAATACAGAGGAACGAATAGACCTGGTTACCCAGTCATAAGCTGGACGAAGTATAATGAAGTCGCTAACACCTCGCACAGCTGCTACCGTATCTGGAATGGAAATAACTTTGCGTGTTGTTTATGTACTGAATGTGTAAGCGCGTTTCTTTTTGCAGGGGTAAATATTGCGGTATTTTTGTGGTAACGGGAGAGAACCTGCACATAAACAAGGAATGTATATTTAGGGCAAGTTTTTATTGTAGACCTTTGTTTCCAGTAGGTAATAAAAATTTATAACGCGGAGCTAGAATTGTTTTTAAACTTTACTTAAAATATTTATATTTTAAAAATTTAAAATTGTATTCTCGCTCTTATCTTGAACAAATATAATTTATAAAACAAACGTAAGTTTTAGCTCATACTTTTATATATTTACATAAATCTTTTAATTTAACAATGTCTAGACGCGATTGCCTCTCGTACGACCTACCATACGTTTTACATCCGGCGAATGCTTCTTCTCACCTCTTGTTCAACCGGCACTTGTCTAGTTCTTGTCATCAGTTCCACGCTGGTAACCTTGTCATACCATTTTAATCCCTCTATTCTACGCAAGCATCCATTTATGAAAGTCTGTAGCTTTTTGGTTGTTGTCTTTGTTGTTCTCCATGTCTCACAGCCATACAATAGGAGTGACTTCACATTTGAGTTGAAGATTCTTATTTTCGTGTTGGATCCGATTTCTCTTGATCTCCGTATATTTCCCAATGCAATGAAAGCCCCTCCTGCTTTTTGTATTCTTATTTTGATATCACTGTCTGTCCCTCCAACTTTGTCTATATTACTGCCAAGATATGTGTACGATTCTACATCTTGTATTGGTGTTTCTTCAAGTACAACCCTGTTATCATTACGTGCATTTATTCTCATTATTTTTGTCTTTTCCCTGTGTATTTTCAGACCCAATTGCTGTGACCTCTCATCGAGTGTTTTCAATGTTTCCTGCATCTGATTACGGTTATGGGACAGAAGAGCCAAGTCATCAGTAAAATCCAGATCATCCAACTGCCAACTGCTTATTCAGAGTCCACTGGATTCCATTTCTGTTGGCGACGCTTTCTCAGTGACAATTGTCCATAGCGCCAGACTGACAGCCATTCTTTTTTTTTTCCGAATTTTTTACCGACAGTATATGTTGGGTAAAATTAATAAAAGTAATAAAAAACCACTGACTCTGAGACAGGCCTAATCACTGACAGGGGACAAGACATATATCTCGTTGTATAGGTAAATTTATAACTGGTTACCGGAAGTAAATTTCATTCAGTCTCTGTTGACATCAGAAGCTGGTGTTTTACAGCCATGTCTGTGGGAACTAGAGAAAAGTTGTCTAGGAAAGTAAACATATTGTCCCGATAGCACATCGTGGAAACAGATCGAGGGGGTTATAGGAAAAGATAATCAACCCAAACCCTCTGGCAATACACAAACATAGTGCAGGTAATATAACCATCAAGAAAGGATCAGCCAAGCGCACATAAGTCTTATGGGACTCAATAGCAACTAACGGCTACTTGTTTTTCAACTATACATTTAAACTATACACAAGCATTTATGATATAATTTCTCTAAAATGAATACAGTTACCATCCATCATCCCCTGTTTAGGGTGATCTAATCTAATTTAATATTTACAGAAAACAATAATTATAACATATTTAGTTTGATTTTATTGTCACATGATCTCTAGTTTGAATTAATGTTGTTATTTTATTTCAAATTGTTGAACAAGAATTAATGTAATAATAACTATTTGTTATATTTCTACTTCTGAGTAGTGTCCCATTCATAATTAGATGTTGTAAAAGTTATGTTGTCATTATGTAATACTCTTCTCATTAGGAGACCACATTTCACCAATCCTTGACTCTATACCTTAATTTGAACTACATTCTAATCCTCCACTACAGGATTAGGAAGGGGGCACGGTAGAGTCACAGTCTATCAGAACTAATTTTCCGACCTGATCCAAATGCAGTGGTCTCAGATAATTCAGGAATAGCCGTGATAGAGATACAGATCTGGAACAGGTCGTCTATTCTTCGTTCTTTTGTCCATTGCTTTCTCTAAGTGTTGTTCCACAGTTTCTGTCAGGGATTCCTTATTCACGTCTCAAGCATAAACTTTTATGGAGACATTTCTTAGAGAGTTATTAAATTTGTTACTGTTACCATTTATTATCTACATTCTCTAGGAGACTATCAGTTATCTATCTTTCCATCACCACAAATAGTGAGCGAGTCAACTAAAGATATTTCTACTCGCCACAATAGCTCCACAATATATATATATATATATATATATATATATATATATATATCCGTATATATATATATATATATATATATATATATATATATATATATATATATATATATATATATATATATATATATATATATATATATATATATATATATATATATATATATATATATATATATATATATATATATATATATATATCCGTATATATATATATGTATTAGTTCCAAAATAACTAGCAGGACGTCACTGGCTGGAGATTTCAATGCTTACCACAATGCATGGGATAACAACAGTAGTGATCCAGCAGGAAAAATACTGTTGTATTACATTGAAAGAGCTGAGCTAATCATAATAAGTGATGGCTCAATCACAAGAATTAACCCATACAGCAGTGGAGTATATACAGCAGTATATATAAGTATTATTACACCAAACCTAGCCTCTGCTACAGAAGAAGTACTGAATGACTCCACCTCAGATAACTTGCCTATAGATATAAACCTAAACGACAAATACAGACATAGTCCAAGAAGCTCCAAACCTACATTCAACTTCAAAAAAGCAGACTGGAAGTCATTCTAATCAGAACTAAGTAAACTAAGCACAGAACGAATTGAGTCTAAAAGTGTAAATCTTTTTTCAGAAAAATTAACAAAGGAGATTTTAAAAATTGCAATAAAATATTTGCCACACAGGAATATGCCTTGTCACTTAATGCCAACACAAAAAGGTAAAGATAGGAAAAGAAACAAGGATAAAAATCCAGTACCTTGGTGAACAGAAAGATACTCAGAACAACTAAAATTGAGGGAAAGGGACCCGATAAATTATAGAAAAAAACCACAACTGAAGAGAACTACACAAACTATAACAAATTCAGAAATGAAATAAATAAAATAATATTCAGAGCGAAAGAAAAGAGTTGGAGAACATTTTGTCAAACATTAAATCAAACGACACAAAAAACTACAGTTTGGAGAAAACTAAAAGCAATTAAAGGAGAAAACAACAAGAAATTAAAAATCCCAACAATTACAATCCCAGAGAGAGCTGAAATAGATAGAGATAAACCTAACATGCTAGCTAAATACTTTTATCAGGTTAGTTCAATATATAGTCTAGATAAGGCAGAGATATATTGGCGAAATCTCTGTTGAAACAATTAAAAAGACGAAAATATGGAAAGCACACCAGACGCTAATTATTTAAATGCAGACATTACAGTAGATGAAATAGAACGAGTATTAGCAGGAAAAACCAATACCACATCCGGACAAGACATTCTGAGTTATGAAATCCTCAAAAAGGTACCAAACACCACTCTAAGGGTGATTGCTTCCCTCTACAACAAAATCTGGTACATGGCAAAAATCCCATGTTTATGGAAGACAGCAGTAGTCAACCCCATACTAAAGCCAGATAAGGAAACACTGCAATATTCCTTGATGTAGCAAGAGCCCATGATAAGTGTTGGAGGGATGGTGCAATATATAAGATCAGGAAATAAGGTATAATAGGTAGAACTTATAACTTTCTAGAAAACTTCCTGCAGGATATATATTTCTTGGTACAAATAAACAATGGTAGATCCAATGTTTATGAACAACAGAATGGAATCCCACAGGGATCAGTAATATCACCATCAATATTTACGATTAAGGCCAACGACCTAGGAGACGGGTTTAAAGACGTAAAAACAACTAGACTCAGTTTGCAGATGATGCTGCGATATGGAGAACTGGAAGAAATCTTCCATTCATCTATAAAACAGTACAAAAACAAATAGATAAAGTATCCGGCTGGATACACGAGTGGGGAGTTAATCTAAACGTTAAAAAACAGGAATGATCTTCAGTAGAGTGCGTGTAATTAAAAATAATATAACTGATATTAACATTAATGAGCAAAACGTATGTACAGCAAAAGCCACAATCTTTCTGGGTACGATACTAGACAAGATCCCACCATGGGAACTAAAAGTGCCAGAAACTGACTCCCACTTAACAAAGGTCATAAGCAAATCCAAAAACATAATCTCAACAAAAAGGAAAACACTAGAGTATATACGTAGAACAGTATATACGGTACATAAAAGCCTATCTATGCACACAGAAAGGTCAAAAGATGAAGAAGAACAATTAGGAGCAGGAATAGCAATACTAATATTGAAAATATATAATAGACGTAAAGTAACAGGTAATACATCCAACATTACACCAGAATTAATGGCAATTCTAAAAGCTTTATAAATAGTTGCAGAAAACCCTCAAAATAAAGAAACCATTCTCACACATTCACTTTCATCAGTACTAGCTATTTGAAACCGAAATGAATGTAGCAGGCCAGATATTATAGTGGAAATACTACAGGTTAATACATATCTACGTAATGCAGGATTCAGTGTCACATTAACATGGATACCAGCACATGTTGGGATAGCAGGAAATGAGCTTGCAGACAAAGAAGCCAAAGGGGTAAGAACTAGCAATAATACAATTGAAGTAGGCTTAGGGAAGTGTCGTAGATTTTGATAGGTATTTAAGATCGATGTTGGCACCGTCTGAATAGAACTAGAACAGGTGGTAACTCAGTGAGAGATAAGGTAAAGAAAATATAGATTTTCACGAGTGAAATGGTTAAAAGTAGTGTCTGTCCCTGGATTTAGAAGATACTCTAGTCCAGCCTATCTCTACAACAGAAATATGTTGATCAGACAGTATATTTTCTACATATATATAATATATATCAACCACTCACATACACACACACACAGATAAGTGACGACAATTAGATGCACATACGCGAAACTACATTAAATAGAGTAGGGATATTGAGACGAGCTGACCGACACAGGTAATTAAGTTTTATGTTACTTTTATTTTCCATAAAGAAACTTCACAACAGTTATTATCAAAATATCAGAATATAAAAATCATAGGTTACAGAATTTAATAAAGAAAGAAACACTTAAGTGCCCGTCGCTCTGTTAAGAGAAAACCATAAAAGAAGAAATTAATTAACCTCCAAAAGGTCAAAAGATTAGCCCTGTGGTATAGGATTTTACTTTACTGTAAAGAACAGAGTTTCTAAGTTAATCTATTTCTGAAATGAACAGTATTAGCAAAACATAAGAAAGGCACAAAAAAGTGAGTACATGGATTATAGAGTATGAGAATTATTCATTCCTTCTTTCTCTCTTCACTGACGACCGTGGCCACTGTGGTGAACTTCTAAATACAATATCTAAATTAGAATATAACAGTATAGTGCATAAAGTCAAAGATAGGATAGTACATGGACCGATGAAAAGGCAGAAGAAAGTATTACCTCATCATATCAATATGTGAACGAGCTGACCACTCGTCTTAAAACTGGCTGGAAACTTGCCAATAAAAATTTGAGACAAGCCAGGAAAAAGCATGCTGGCTATTACAATAAAAAAGCGAAGGACAGAGAATTAGCTGTGGGAGAGAAGGTGCTTCTTCTACTGCCCGGCAGCCAGAATAAATTGCAAATTGGATGGCAAGATCCATATACCGTTCTAGAGAAGGTGTCTAGAACAAATTATAAGATAGATAAGAAGGGGAAAGAGAAAATCTATCATGTGAATCTCCTGAAAAAATATCTGGATAGAGAAAACCAGGAGGAGACACACACCTACTGACCTTGTCTGTTGCAATGGAAATGAAAAAGGAACCACTCACCTCTCATGAATATCCTTTACATCCCTGTGAGACCGCTGCACAGGTAAAAATCAGTACGCACTTAACGAAAAATCAGAGGGAAAGGGTTCAACAGGTTCTGAATGATCATACAGATGTGTTAACGGACCGACCGGGGCATACAAATTTATTAGAGTATGATATGAAACTCATAGACCCAACACCTATCTGTATGAGAGCCTATTCGATTCCGTTCGCTAAGAAAAAAGATTTGAAGGAGGAGATAGATTATCTGTTGAGAGAAGGAATTATCTCGCACAGTGAATCTCCCTACAGTTCCAGTGTGGTTCTGTTAAGAAAACCCTCTGGAGAACACAGACTGTTTATAGATTACAGGAAACTGAATGCTGTCACAGAAGGTCAGGTGGATCCATTACCTGATACAAATCAGTGGTTTGCCAGGCTGAATAAAGCTAAATATGTCTCTAAAGTGGATCTGAGCAAAGGCTACTATCAGATTCCAGTAAAGCCGGAGGTTAGACCTTATTTAGCCTTTAGCACCTCGGAAGGACATTATGAATTTAACATGTTGCCATTCGGGCTGAAAAATGCACCGAGTGTGCTTTCGAGGATGATGAGAAAATTACTGGATCCCCTGAATAATCCATGCATCACCAACTTCATGGATGATATTCTCATAGCGACTGAAACATTTGAGGAACACATTAACTCTCTGGATATGTTGTTTAATCGACTTAGAGAGACACATTTGACAGCTAGACCGACGAAATGCTGTGTTGGATGTAAAGAGCTGGACTTCTTGGGACACACAGTACATCAGGGAAACATGACCCCAAGAAGCTGGAGAAGTTGAAAAAAAAAACACCAAGACCACAGACAAAAAAAGATGTGCGATCTTTTGTCTCATTATGTGGTTTCTACCAAAAGTATATTAAAAACTTTAACTCCATATGTGCTCCATTGACTGATTTAACGCGCAAAGGAAATCCTGATAGAATTACTTGGTCAGCGCAGTGTGAATTAGCCTACCAAGAGTTGAAGGAAAAGCTCACAAGCAGGCCTATTTTGAAATTACCTGACTTGAGTCAAGAATTCATTGTGAGAATGGATGCTAGTAATATAGGTTTGGGTGCAGCTCTATTACAAAGGTCAAATTCACTTGATGGGGAATTAACCCCAGTTGCTTATGCTAGCCGTATGTTGAACTCAGCAGAACAAAAATATTCAACAAGTGAAAAAGAATGTTTGGCTGTCATATGGGCTATAAAAAAGTTCCAGATTTATCTCTATGGTAAATCATTTAAGATCCAAACAGATCATAAACCACTCGTGTGTCTGTCACAAGCAAGGCATGAAAATGCTAGATTATTACGTTGGTCTTTGCTCCTACAGCCATACCAGTTTACCATAGAATATATTCCAGGCAAAACCAATGTAGGTGCAGATTTTTTAAGCAGACATCCGTACGACGAACATCAGAGTAGTCACCAGGCCTAGGTAGTAAATTTATCTATGTGTATTTAGAAGTAGGAACTGACATATGATAGTCTGTTCTAAGTGGGGAGATATGTGGTGAACTTCTAAATACAATATCTAAATTAGAATATAACAGTATAGTGCATAAAGTCAAAGATAGGATAGTACTAAAAATTTCGGCGAGAATTGTAGTTGTCGCCTACGCCTTCAGTGTATTATTTGATAACACTTTGGCCGAACCAAAAAGGGTACCCTATTCTTCAAATTTGTCCTTGAGACAAACGTACCACTTTCCAAGTTCAAATGAAATATTTGCCTAGAATACATTGTGGAGGGGAGGGGCACGGATAGATACCCAACGCAAAACACGTCTCACATTGTTTCTAAAACTAAAACTAACTTACTGGCCTTGCCCTTAGGCGATTTTCAAATTACGATGTAAACGTTAGAAAATGTGGACACTACAGTTAGAAAACACGCTTAGCTCTTATTGCGAATGACGTAAATTCTCGTGTATTACGAGAGACTCTCGTATTTAGCTTGAAAGTACAGTGGAAAAGAATTGAACAGGAGGTAGTTTAAAAAAAACAACTAACATAGAAAAAAAGATAGAATTTTTAACCAAGCCACTTAGCCCCATAAAAATCCTATATGCATGTACCTGAAGACTTGTTGACCAAAAATATGTAGTTAGTTATCTAAATAGTCCATTAGATAATCAAATATTGGTAATAATACATAGAGAATCGGAGATACTGTCAGGTCAAGTCATGTCTGCTTAGATTGGATAGCATATTTTTTTGGGAAAAAACTTAGGTGAAAGAAAGGCTAAGATAGTACGATGAAGTGGATTGGATAAAATTTGAAGGAAGCCGAAATATTATTGGCTGACCTAATATACAAATCTAGTTGGTAGTAGTAACGCATAGTGGTTTGAGATATTTTTTTTAAGAATTCATTCAAAAAAAGAGATGATGGGTCTCATTGGCCAAAGCCTTTTACTTTATCGAAATAGTAAGTTGCTCGCTGCCATTTTTCCAAAATATTCAGAGGAGCAAGAAGCGATAAGCAGACTTGTGCTTTTTATTAATAATACTACCATCTGAAAGCAGTCTGAACAGAGGCAGCGATGAAAGTGTGCCATATTCTATTGCCTAATTCATCGTTACTTGTTTATATTTCCTTGATATGTGGTAAGATTGATTTTATTGACTTTTTAATTAAAAAGGGTTGTGTGAAAAAAGAAAAGGCCATGTAAAAGATGGTAATAAATGGTTCCATGGCAGACTTAGGCATGGCCTAGATGTTGATCCATCATATAAGGGACTACCTAAGAAGTTTAAAACTACATATATATATGATGGTCATACAGGAACATTGCACCTATCTTATTAAATGGAAAAGATCACTACAGGAATGACAGAGGCGTAGCATCCATTAGGGAAGAGAAAAGAAAACTGGTACAATTTGTTCCATCAAACTAAAGTGGAGAAGCAGGGTTGTCAGAGAGAGCTGACCATGTTCTTTTTTTTTATTGAATGTATGTTTACATGTAAATTAGGAGGAATTAGTTTGATATTAAGACAGAACCATAACTTGCATCGACAGGGGTTCCTGCTGGCACTTGTCTGGTGCTAGTACTCGCTCATTGAAGAAGTCTACACGATTTCAAAGAGTCTCTGGCACCTGCTTGTATTTAAAAAGTTCAAATCCAGAGGAGACTGAAGTGTTCGGCCAAACCAACTGCAACTGCTGTGATTCCAGGAACCAGATAAGTGCAATATCTGGCCTGGGACAACTTATCACGACTAAAGAAAAATCTCCTGTATAGATAAAAACGTTCCTCCAAAAGACTAACATAAAGAATTCTAGCGAAACAAAAGAACATTGGGATGATGTAAATCCCCAACCTGCATCTCAATACCAGTAGTTAAATAGAGTAATTATCATCAACTTGAAAAATTTGTAACAATGTACTATGGACATATTGTCTGTTGTATGTAAATATCTTTATATATATTTGTAAATATATCTATCCATATAAATTGATTCTCATTGAACTGAAGTCCTGACCAAAACAATTTTAGGCTCAGGACTAATAAAGTTTAACAAAAGAAATTTAAATATAAAATTTAACAGCTGGAGTTAGTTGAGTTTATCATAGTAATTAGTATATGTTGTATATGTTTTGTATTGAGATTCTTTAACAACACTCTTACAATACCCTAGACACTTTATGTAGCTTTCAGTCACGCTAGTCAAAAAAGAATATAACTTAGAGTGAGATCGTAATGTGGTAACAAGGAAGGTACTCTGTAATACAGTTGTTCATTGTTTACCTCAGAGACCTTCACAGTTGACCTCACTCAAGTACAACTATATGCACACCATTCTTCTTAACATCAAAACATACCTTATATATTGGGGTCTCTAAGTCCGAGATTTGAATTTGGCATATATAGATGAATGTTTGAAATAGGAATCTCATACAACATATATTACCTAACTCCGGGAATAAAAATTAGCAGTAGGATATAAATTCAAGATTGTATTATTAGTGTTAGTAGAGGTTAGGAACACCCCCTAAGAAGATAAAAATAATTAAGAGGAGATTTACAGTGATGGGTTGTCACAGCCAGTAGTAAATAGTTAATTATAGTTGGTATTTATTTTAGTTAAGTTTAAGATTGTCTTAGAACCTTATTAGACCTGCTTGAGTTAGAATGGCTGATTTAGCCAAGTTCAGATCTGCCGCTGTGCAGACTGCTAAAGAGATGAATATGGATGGACCAGAGCTAGTTCAATATGTAACTTCAAAATGCGACAAGTATATTGAAAGGGAGGATAGGAAGTTAGCAAAAGAAAGAAAATTACAGTTACAAATTGAGGCTGACAAAGAAATTAAGAGGCTGCAGATTGAGGCTGACAAGGAGGCTAGGGCATTGGAGGCAGATAGGGTGGCAGAAATAAAGCGGCTCCAATTGGAAGAGAAGAGATTAGCTGCAGAAAGAGAAGAAAAGAGATTGACTGTCGAAAGGGAGGCAGAAGAAAAGAGATTAGCTGCAGAAAGAGAAGACAAGCGATTGGCTGCAGAAAGGGAAGCAGAAGAAAAGAGACAGGCTGCTGAAAGGGAAGACAAGCGATTGACTGCCGAAAGGGAGGCAGAAGATAAGAGATTACAAAGGGAGCACGAGTTACGACTAAGGGAGTTAGAATTTCAAGGCCTTGCTCCTGAATATGGTGCCAGCCCCTTTGCCTCAGATGCCACTGCTAGTCAGGGAGCCTCAACCTATGGGTTTTCATGTAGACCATTTTGTTGAGAAAGATGATGATATAGAGGGTATTTAAGTAGATTTGAACTTTTGGCTAATAGTTATGGGTTAGAGAGAGAGAGAGGTGGAGCCTCAAGTTATCCCAGGGGCTTAGAGGAACGGCTTATGAAGTTTTTGCCAAGATGAGCAGAGATGACCAAGACAATTATGACATGTTAAAACCTTTAGCACGCTGCAGGCGGGAGCTCCCGCCTGAGTTTTCCTATGTTCTCCACGCTGCAGGCGGTTTATCTCGACACTCGGATATCGTCGGCAAACCTGGATTCGATTCTGTGTGCACGTGACTTAACCCCGTATGTTAAAATTGACTCTTCTGTAAAAGAGATTTCACTTTCTTTTCCGGTTCTTATTTTAGTGATGGCTATCCGCGTTTAATTTCTGTGAATTTTTTCAATCGAAATGAATCGGCATCGAACACGCGGCCATTTTCGTTATAATTTAATTGGATTCTGGCGCCGATGCGATAAGGAGGAGATTTTTGTCTTTATAAACGCTGATATCGGTTCTCAAAATATGTTTGATGGCTGAGATTGAAACGAAAGTAGAAGGGCTTTGCTAGTATGTATAATTTTAGTGGTTAGGACTAGGAATTTTAAAATTACGGCCGAATGTCACTGTTGACGAGGATGTTTGTAGCTTTGCTACTGATGATGGGTGTAACGAAAAGATCGTCATTTGATTTGTATTGGTCAAATGACTTTCTTTGAGATGCAAGGGATATGGACTCTTCGTTTCTCGGTTATTTTTTTTTAATTTTAAAATAATAAAAAAAAAATTTTTAATTTTTTAAAATATTTTTTTCGTTTTTTTCATCTTTCCTTTCCTCTCTTCCTATCACATCTAACATGCACACAAACAAATTTTATATCATCAGATTTATCGTTCATTTAGTTATATAAATTCCAAAAATGATAGCAATTGACCAAGAAACACAAAAACTATAGACGTTACAAGTCGCCCACTATAAAATCGGGGGGTTTTGAAAAAGAATGCAGCTGTAGGACAAGTTTTCGGGAAAAGAATGCAGCGTGCTAAAGGTAAAGCAGGCTCTTTTGTTAAGATATGAAAAGAACGCAGAATTTTATAGGAAAAAATTTAGGAATGCTAAACTACTGTCAGGTGAAACCTATCGCCAGTTCTCTGCACGGTTAGAGACATACTTGGAGAAATGGACTTCTCTGGGGAAAACCCAAGATCTTAATGAAATGATCCTTATTGAGCAGCTAAGAGAGTCCATGGCTCCAGACCTGAGAACGTTTCTCATGGAACTAGGTGCATAGAGGCTGGGTGAGTTACTCAATGTCGCTGAGAGGTATCAGGCAGCCCAAGCAGAGGTAGTTGGTAATAAAAAGAAACAGGTAGACAATTTTAAGGCACCACAAAACTTTAATAGGCTTGACCATAGAGAACAGAACAAAGGTAAGCACCAGTTTGATAGGCCACGCAATGAATATAAAAATAAAACCCCACAATTCAATGAAAGGAAATATGATGAAAGAAAATCTGTTAACCAAGGAAAGAGGTGGTGTAAAAATTGTCGGATGGACAACCATAACACCGAAAATTGTAGAAGGAAAACTCCTAATTTCGCTGCAATGAAAATGGAGAGAAAGTGAGTAAAGGTCAACCCTACTGAACCACAGGAACCTTACCACCCCCCAGTGTGTAAAGAGGTAACATGCAATGGAGTCACCATAAGGTGTTTGTATGATACTGGATTAGATTATGATTCAGTTGTGAGTTCTCACCTGGTGCAGATAGATCAATACACCACAGAAACAGTGGAGATTCAAGCTGCAACCAAGGACGTAGCGACCATGACACTTCCCGTCGCCAGGATAAATGTGAACACGCGATATGTGGAAGGAATCATCAAAGCAGCAGTGATAAATGAACCAATCTACCCTCTGATATTGGGGTGTAGATATGTCTTCTTTGGGAATCCCAAGAGACCTGTGATCATGGCAACAGTGCAGACCAGATCACAGTCTAAAAAGGAGGAGGATAATCCCATAAATACCCATCCAGATGAGATGAGGAAGGCACAGGCGGAGGATAAGACCCTCAAGCCTTGTTTTAAGAAATTGCCCAAATGTCATACACCTCCAGGCAAGGGAGACTTCTATATGAAGAACAAATTGATTTATAGGAAGGCTGAAACTGGATCCCATGGTCACGGACAGCTGGTCCTTCCCATTTCATATAGGACTAAAGTGTTGGAACTAGGGCATGCGATTCCCTTCAGTGGTCATATGGGGATCAACGCAACAGGACAGCGTATAGCTTGTCATTATTTCTGGCCAGGGATAACTGAAGACATAAAGAGATATGTAAAATCCTGTCCAGAATGCCAACGGGTAGCTCCAAAACATTGGACTGCTCCAGCAACTTTAGTGGAAATGCCCATAGTGGGAACACCCTTTGAAAGAGTTGCAGTGGATATTGTGGGACCGCTCACTTGGACCAAGAGGAGGAACAGTTACATTCTGACTCTGGTGGACACTTGTTCTATGTGGGGAGAGGCGGTAGCCCTGTCATCAATCGATTTGAAACATGTGGCAGAGACATTACTCACAATCTTCACCAGGTTAGGCTTTCCCAACCAAATCTTGTCTGATAATGGCTCTCAGTTCAAGGGGAAACTAACGGAAGAAGTATTCAGGATCTTTCAAGCCAAACACTTCCATTGTAGCCCGTACCATCCCCAAGAAAATGGCAAAGTGGAAAGATTTAACGGGACACTTATGTCGATCCTGAGAAAGTTGGCACATGAAAAACCAGATACATGGGATCAATACCTTCCCGCCGCCCTATTTGCTTATCGGAGGTACCCCATAGTTCAACCGGTATGGCCCCGGCAACCTTGTTATTTGGAAGGCCAATAAAAGGTCCATTGGAAGCCTTGTTACGGACATGGACCGATGAAAAGGCAGAAGAAAGTATTACCTCATCATATCAATATGTGAACGAGCTGACCACTCGTCTTAAAACTGGCTGGAAACTTGCCAATAAAAATTTGAGACAAGCCAGGAAAAAGCATGCTGGCTATTACAATAAAAAAGCGAAGGACAGAGAATTAGCTGTGGGAGAGAAGGTGCTTCTTCTACTGCCCGGCAGCCAGAATAAATTGCAAATTGGATGGCAAGGTCCATATACCGTTCTAGAGAAGGTGTCTAGAACAAATTATAAGATAGATAAGAAGGGGAAAGAGAAAATCTATCATGTGAATCTCCTGAAAAAAAATCTGGATAGAGAAAACCAGGAGGAGACACACCTACTGACCTTGTCTGTTGCAATGGAAATGAAAAAGGAACCACTCACCTCTCATGAATATCCTTTACATCCCTGTGAGACCGCTGCACAGGTAAAAATCAGTATGCACTTAACGAAAAATCAGAGGGAAAGGGTTCAACATGTTCTGAATGATCATACAGATGTGTTAACGGACCGACCGGGGCATACAAATTTATTAGAGTATGATATGAAACTCATAGACCCAACACCTATCTGTATGAGAGCCTATTCGATTCCGTTCGCTAAGAAAAAAGATTTGAAGGAAGAGATAGATTATCTGTTGAGAGAAGGAATTATCTCGCACAGTGAATCTCCCTACAGTTCCAGTGTGGTTCTGTTAAGAAAACCCTCTGGAGAACACAGACTGTGTATAGATTACAGGAAACTGAATGCTGTCACAGAAGGTCAGGTGGATCCATTACCTGATACAAATCAGTGGTTTGCCAGGCTGAATAAAGCTAAATATGTCTCTAAAGTGGATCTGAGCAAAGGCTACTATCAGATTCCAGTAAAGCCGGAGGTTAGATCTTATTTAGCCTTTAGCACCTCGGAAGGACATTATGAATTTAACATGTTGCCATTCGGGCTGAAAAATGCACCGAGTGTGCTTTCGAGGATGATGAGAAAATTACTGGATCCCCTGAATAATCCATGCATCACCAACTTCATGGATGATATTCTCATAGCGACTGAACATTTGAGGAACACATTAACTCTCTGGATATGTTGTTTAATCGACTTAGAGAGACACATTTGACAGCTAGACCGACGAAATGCTGTGTTGGATGTAAAGAGCTGGACTTCTTGGGACACACAGTACATCAGGGAAACATGACCCCAAGAAGCTGGAGAAGTTGAAAAAAAAAAACACCAAGACCACAGACAAAAAAAGATGTGCGATCTTTTGTCTCATTATGTGGTTTCTACCAAAAGTATATTAAAAACTTTAACTCCATATGTGCTCCATTGACTGATTTAACGCGCAAAGGAAATCCTGATAGAATTACTTGGTCAGCGCAGTGTGAATTAGCCTACCAAGAGTTGAAGGAAAAGCTCACAAGCAGGCCTGTTTTGAAATTACCTGACTTGAGTCAAGAATTCATTGTGAGAATGGATGCTAGTAATATAGGTTTGGGTGCAGCTCTATTACAAAGGTCAAATTCACTTGATGGGGAATTAACCCCAGTTGCTTATGCTAGCCGTATGTTGAACTCAGCAGAACAAAAATATTCAACAAGTGAAAAAGAATGTTTGGCTGTCATATGGGCTATAAAAAAGTTCCAGATTTATCTCTATGGTAAATCATTTAAGATCCAAACAGATCATAAACCACTCGTGTGTCTGTCACAAGCAAGGCATGAAAATGCTAGATTATTACGTTGGTCTTTGCTCCTACAGCCATACCAGTTTACCATAGAATATATTCCAGGCAAAACCAATGTAGGTGCAGATTTTTTAAGCAGACATCCGTACGACGAACATCAGAGTAGTCACCAGGCATAGGTAGTAAATTTATCTATGTGTATTTAGAAGTAGGAACTGACATATGATAGTCTGTTCTAAGTGGGGAGATATGTGGTGAACTTCTAAATACAATATCTAAATTTGAATATAACAGTATAGTGCATAAAGTCAAAGATAGGATAGTACTAAAAATTTCGGCGAGAATTGTAGTTGTCGCCTACGCCTTCAGTGTATTATTTGATAACACTTTGGCCGAACCAAAAAGGGTACCCTATTCTTCAAATTTGTCCTTGAGACAAACGTACCACTTTCCAAGTTCAAATGAAATATTTGCCTAGAATACATTGTGGAGGGGAGGGGCACGGATAGATACCCAACGCAAAACACGTCTCACATTGTTTCTAAAACTAAAACTAACTTACTGGCCTTGCCCTTAGGCGATTTTCAAATTACGATGTAAACGTTAGAAAATGTGGACACTACAGTTAGAAAACACGCTTAGCTCTTATTGCGAATGACGTAAATTCTCGTGTATTACGAGAGACTCTCGTATTTAGCTTGAAAGTACAGTGGAAAAGAATTGAACAGGAGGTAGTTTAAAAAAACAACTAACATAGAAAAAAAGATAGCATTTTTAACCAAGCCACTTAGCCCCATAAAAATCCTATATGCATGTACCTGAAGACTTTTTGACCAAAAATATGTAGTTAGTTATCTAAATAGTCCATTAGATAATCAAATATTGGTAATAATACATAGAGAATCGGAGATACTGTCAGGTCAAGTCATGTCTGCTTAGATTGGATAGCATATTTTTTTGGGAAAAAACTTAGGTGAAAGAAAGGCTAAGATAGTACGATGAAGTGGATTGGATAAAATTTGAAGGAAGCCGAAATATTATTGGCTGACCTAATATACAAATCTAGTTGGTAGTAGTAACGCATAGTGGTTTGAGATATTTTTTTTAAGAATTCATTCAAAAAAAGAGATGATGGGTCTCATTGGCCAAAGCCTTTTACTTTATCGAAATAGTAAGTTGCTCGCTGCCATTTTTCAAAAATATTCAGAGGAGCAAGAAGCGATAAGCAGACTTGTGCTTTTTATTAATAATACTACCATCTGAAAGCAGTCTGAACAGAGGCAGCGATGAAAGTGTGCCATATTCTATTGCCTAATTCATCGTTACTTGTTTATATTTCCTTGATATGTGGTAAGATTGATTTTATTGACTTTTTAATTAAAAAGGGTTGTGTGAAAAAAGAAAAGGCCATGTAAAAGATTGTAATTAAATGGTTCCATGGGAGACTTAGGCATGGCCTAGATGTTGATCCATCATATAAGGGACTATCTAAGAAGTTTAAAACTACATATATATATGATGGTCATACAGGAACATTGCACCTATCTTATTAAATGGAAAAGATCACTACAGGAATGACAGAGGCGTAGCATCCATTAGGGAAGAGAAAAGAAAACTGGTACAATTTGTTCCATCAAACTAAAGTGGAGAAGCAGGGTTGTCAGAGAGAGCTGACCATGTTCTTTTTTTATTGAATGTATGTTTACATGTAAATTAGGAGGAATTAGTTTGATATTAAGACAGAACCATAACTTGCATCGACAGGGGTTCCTGTTGGCACTTGTCTGGTGCTAGTACTCGCTCATTGAAGAAGTCTACACGATTTCAAAGAGTCTCTGGCACCTGCTTGTATTTAAAAAGTTCAAATCCAGAGGAGACTGAAGTGTTTGGCCAAACCAACTGCAACTGCTGTGATTCCAGGAACCAGATAAGTGCAATATCTGGCCTGGGACAACTTATCACGACTAAAGAAAAATCTCCTGTATAGATAAAAACGTTCCTCCAAAAGACTAACATGAACAATTCTAGTGAAACAAAATAACATTGGGATGATGTAAATCCCCAACCTGCATCTCAATACCAGTAGTTAAATAGAGTAATTATCATCAACTTTAAAATTTGTAACAATGTACTATGGACATATTGTCTGTTGTATGTAAATATATTTATATATATTTGTAAATATATCTATCCATATAAATTGATTCTCATTGAACTGAAGTCTTGACCAAAACAATTTTAGGCTCACTGCTAATAAAGTTTAACAAAAGAAATTTAAATATAAAATTTAACAGCTGGAGTTAGTTGAGTTTATCATCTTATTAGTATATGTTGTATATGTTTTGTATTGAGATTCTTTAACAACACTCTTACAATACCCTAGACACTTTATGTAGCTTTCAGTCACGCTAGTCAAAAAAGAATATAACTTAGAGTGAGATCGTAATGTGGTAACAAGGAAGGTACTCTGTAATACAGTTGTTCATTGTTTACCTCAGAGACCTTCACAGTTGACCTCACTCAAGTACAACTATATGCATACCATTCTTCTTAACACCAAAACACACCACAGCCACGTTCATTCGTTTTTACCTAATTGTTGATTTAACAACGTCTTGAACATAGTTTCATGGGTCACACAGCAAATCCAGAATTATTTTTGCAAAATAAACCGCAGCTCCTCGAAGAATGATTAAATCCTCTTCTTTGGGGAACGTTTATTTCGTTACTGTTATTAGGATTTCAGTTTATGTTACATTAATTAGTCCAGGTAAGAAAATTAACAGTGCTCAAAGTATCAGTAGCTTGAGATTTCCAGTACAAAATGGAATGTCAGGTATGTAACTTCTCTCAGTATAAAAATTCCTTCTTCTTCTTCTTTCATCCTTAGCCGCCGACCGTCAAAGCAGTCAGTGGCCAACACGCCTAGTGGCGTCTTGTAGGGCAACAACAAATTGATTCCACTTTGCTCGGTCGGTGACCTTCCTTCGTACAGTGCCCCAACTCTGGTTCATTCTTTGCATCTCAGCCTCCACAGTCCTCCGGCAGGTTGGTTTTGGTCGGCCTCCCTTTTGTTTTCCTTCAGGGGTCCAAAGCATAGCTGTTCTTGTGATGGCATCGGGGTCTCTTCTGAGGGCATGGCCAACCCAGCTCCAGCGTCTGCCAGCTATGATGGTGTGCATGTCCTCTTGCTTGCTCCGAGTAAGCAGATCTTGGTTGGTGATGATATTCGGCCAAAAGATTCGGTGAATTTTTCTTAGGCATGTTGTGTGAAAAGAGGGCAATTTCGACATTTCCTTTTCTGTAACTCTCCAGCATTCCGCACCATAGAGAAGCACAGAAAGCACACAGCTCTGATATAATCTCTATTTTGTGCTTGTGCTGTATTAAGAGGACTTCCAGATGTTGTTTAGGCTAAAAAAGGCTGTTCTTGCCTTATTCATTCTGATGTAACTTCTCTCAGTATAAAAATTTCTTCTCACACCACAAATGGTCGATAGTCGGGAAACGTCAATGTTTGAATATGTCGCCACAACGCGCTGAATATATATGAAATTGAGAAAAATAAATCTGGAGAGCTATATGTCAAGTTACAATTTATTCTTATATTCTTTGGGTTGGTACTCTGTCTCTTTCTGGGTGTAAACAAGAGGCCAGACAGGTTTACCTTGAAAACCCGGTAGTTATATAAGAATGTTCCTTTTGTATTGTTGGACTTAGATCCGTTATTCTCAGATTAGACCGCTGGTACATTTCGGATTTGACCCAGTACTGCGTATAGGAAGAAAAAATAACCATATAATCACAATAACCACTACACCACTATTCTATCCTAAAATAACCCACGTAGAGGTATAATTTAATATCCACTCGGTTATTAATTTTAATTAGAAACCACAAGGGTATATATTATTTTTTCGTTTAAAAACCCCGTGAAATAAATTCTAGTCATTTACAAAATTACTCAAAATGAAATGGAAATAAATATTTATTTCGTCAGTACGCATAGTGAATAGTACATTTACTAGTTGACCAAATAACTCTTACTGGTTACTAGCAATTAATTAAATCAACACTACAGCCGGAACAATTTAGCTTTAAATTATTTTAAGTCTGCTAGTCAATTAGCACAAAAAGAAAAAATCCTAGTGAAATATAAATGACGGACTTAAAAAATTAAATCACTCAACCCAGAAAAATCTTAGTGAAATATAATGCCGTACTTAACAATTAAATCACTCAAGAGGCTATTATAAATATTTACCGCAACACAAATGACTATCTTCAATCGAAAAAAAACTAAGAAATTCCAAGAAATTCCACTGGTATACTGGATCTAGAATATCGAAGCTAGACGTCTGAAAATTTGTGGGAACTGGATAAACTGAGTTTGAAAGCTGGAATATTTATATACTCGTATATATCAAATAGACAAAAAGTCGCTGACCAGTGTAAGACATAATACCTTTGGGGAATCATTCGGTCAGATTTTGAATCAAAGTCTATTTTGCCACTTTAGCTGCCCGTAGACGTGTTCCCACGGGCAAATCGACACTTTGATCTCGTCGATCCGTCTGTAGCTAATTACTTTTAGGAACGAACGGATGTGGGGGGGGGGGAATAACTGATTATCTCCCCTGATTCTCTTCATTAGCTTATCTCCCCCTGAAAAGTGCAATCCATCACAGGTACAACTTTTGAATAATCGCCCTTGGTTCTACAAATATACAACCCGTTCCCTCTCTCTAGGTGAGACATAGTCTGTTAGTAAACATTCCTCGTGGTTATAAAACATAGAGAGAAAGAAAATAATTAAACACTTTCTAGTGGACTGCAAACAATATGACTAGCAGAGGCAAAACATTAAGACATACTGTAGTAATTTCATGGTAGAAATGAGTGTAGAAAATATCATAGACACTAAGACCCCATCAGAAATACAAAAGTTAATAAAACACTATATTACAAAAACAAAAGCCAACATAAAAAACATAAATAAATAAGGATGCGAGCCAGTCTACAGTGGTGGA
The DNA here is from genome assembly GCA_024509875.1 of Oreohelix idahoensis. Taxonomy (NCBI): domain Eukaryota; kingdom Metazoa; phylum Mollusca; class Gastropoda; order Stylommatophora; family Oreohelicidae; genus Oreohelix; species Oreohelix idahoensis. Next base: position 385,965 of record JAMPIV010004330.1, read on the forward strand.
AGATTTCCCCCCATATAAATACGGATTGACTAAATAATCCTCCAATGAACATCAAAGTCATAACAGTTTAGACAATAACATTTTTTGATATTAAAATCATATTGAACTATAACTACAAAATGAAAAATACATACTAGAGATAATATAGTTTAAATCATAAAATAAATACAAACAAAAACACATTACAATAAGTGAAACGCGTCCTTATATAACCAAAAGCTCCATGTATATGGTAGATGGTTGACAGGGGCGTGCTACAAAAAACAAGTAGCAAATACCTTAATTTGATATAATGACAATTATGAACTACAAAAATCTTTAGCGATGTAGTGGATTTTGTTGGTATTGTATGCTTGATGTTACCTAGTGTGATGTATGAGGTCAGCTGTGAAGGCTCCTGAGATAAATGTAGATGTGAATTACAGAAGGCCCTTCTTACTACCACTTACGACCTCACACATATCTTTTTTACTAATGAATGTAGCTACGTTAAAAGTCTAGGGTACTGATATGTAATGTGTTGTGGTAGATTACACACACACACACACACAGATATTTAATAAGTCTAATAATATTAATACAATTTATAACACACTGAATTAACTCAGGCTGTTTTAGTTTTAAAATTTAAATCTTTTGATAAATTTATTTGTTCTGAACCAAATGTTTAGTTGGTCAGAACATAAGAAATATTATGGAATTATAAATGGAAAGCATAATTGTATGACATAATAAAATGGAATGTGTATATCTAATTATTTCAAATGACTGGTTAATATTAATTATATTAAGATAGTCCCAGGAGAACTTATTACTAGATATGCAGTTGGGGTGGTTTCATCACTCCCAGTCTATGACTACCAAACATTGTCCATTGACTTAGGGGATGAATACATGGTTTATTTCCCCACAATGGTATGTCTTTATTAGATGGTGAATTAGTTGGTGGATTAGTTGATAAGTTAGTTGATAATTCGTTGGTAATTCGTTGGTGAATTTGTTGGTAATTCGTTGGTGAATTTGTTGGTGAATGTCCAGCAGGCCAGATCTCACTTATCTCGACTGCGTCGATCTTGTACAGGAGTCTGGTGGCCCTTCCTTTCCGTGCTGGAGTACAATATTCTGCTGCTCTGACACAATGTTAGACTGCACTGGTCCACACTTGTGTATATCACTACAGCATTTGGCACCGCTTTGGTGCCAAACAGAAACTCACAATTCTGAAACAAAAGTATTGGGTCATGTGTCAGAACTCTACCTCCTGAGCCACTTCTGCACACAACACTACACAACAACACCACACAGACTGGGTCAGATCTCTCTGACCACACAGGTCATCTTACCCAGTTGGTTTCACATAGTACTAGTTCCCCAAGACTACATTGCATCTGAGATATGTTCAATAGCTTCCTGCTATTGAATAAGATAGGTGATATGTTCCACTGATCTCAACACTAGATCCTTTTTCATAGTTTTATTTAGGCGTTCCTATATATTTTCTTTGTATGTATGTCTCTAGACCCTGAACTTGGGCTGGGGACCTAGAGCGAACACTTACTTGTCGTAATCATTTTTATGATATGGCAGTATCAATCACTCGAATTATTAAAATATACAAAATAAATACTTTTCATTCTTACCAGAATTCAGAATTGAGAACACAGTTAAATTTGCTAGCAAAACTCAGCTGAGCTGCTGGCTGTATGATGGCGTCTCACTATATATTTGTATTCTTCTGGAATCAACACCACTATTAATTTAAAACTGCGTCTCTGAAAAGACTTATGTCAAATGGCAAAATTTCACATCTCTGTCCCGCTACTATAAAATGCGTTGACCAATCGCCGACTTCCCCTCTAACTTTCAAATCTACAACCAAAAGTCACTTCAGTCAAATCTCAGTCAAGTATGTATTACGGTCTGTTAGTCCGTCTGTCTCTACTTGTTTTTTCATAAAAAACACGCTTGGTTCTACATGCACTTCCTACACGAATCTGCCTCCTAAGTTATTTTTAGCTACAATTCTCCACCATTTCCCCTCTCTTTAATTACAGCTCGATTTTTACGTTTGCATGCTCAAGGCCAAAATTTTCGAAACTTTGGTGACATTGTTTAACAGTGCAGTCGCTCGTCTGATATGAACAATACAGTCTTTTGTCAATATCTTCCTTATTATCTATCCGTCTGTATAAATGAAAGCATATTATTTCTCTGCTCAAGATGGGCTATCAAACTAGCTAGGTTTTATTTTCATAACTCTATTATTAAGAAAAAACATATTTTTTTCAAGTTTAGTTTTTGAAATTTGTTCGAGAACCTTCTCTCATGTGTTTTGCCGCGGCATTCAAATAAAGACCAAGTATCGAAAAACGTCCAAGAAATGACTGTCTCGAATAAGAGCTAAGGTCCTTTTCTTGTCCATTTCCTTACTTTGTGTCAACTAGGGACGTGAATTTTTTTCCTTTCACCCCCAATTGCGTCTTTTTGCCGTTCGAACTTCTAACACGTGTTCAGTCATATTTTTCCTTTTTGATCTCCGTTTCATTCCCCCCGTCTACAAAGGGTAAACGGTCCATCTGCACGTCTAACTAGATAATTTGAATGGTGGCAGGAAAGGCGGGCATGGGCGAGCATGTCTCCTAGTATCTTACGCATTATTTTTATCTCTACATTTTATCGTTAATTTTGGAGATATTTTAACGTTGTATCATGGTAAATTCATCACAAGCGACCAGAAATTTTATATTTAATTCAAGGCACACTTGCCTACCATATTATATGATTGCGCATACTATATCCGGTGTATACCTTGACGAATTTGAGTTTGGCATTGACGACAGTTGTCGATTATTCTATACTTCTGTTTTGTCGTATGATCGTAGTATGTGGATTCGTATGACTGCCCTTTCATCAGCTTTTATAGTATCGTATAAACTTCAAACAAGACTAGTTGACTCAACACAACTGATGTGTAACCCGATGACAGCAAGGCATCACCTTAGTTCGTTATTTACATGAGAAACACAACTTGAACTTGAAGAAAATTGTTGACAAAATTGTCATCAACCAGCCTTCCACATACTCTGACTGGCTATCTGGTATGACTCAAAACATTTACTGCCACTCACTCTCTCGCTTATATTCTCTTGTGGTGAGAACCACTGCCTGTTATTCATACTGTCCTTACTGTCATTTTTATTCTTCAATAACATCTCTTCTATCTCTGTTACTTGTAAATAAATTTCACTTTGGTGTATCAATATGAAACTGGCCTAACCGCCAGGAATGGAAAAAGTTTACCAATTGTTATTCTTATTACTACACTGACTTCTGTTTATCACATGTTTATTATCATTCACTAATTCGTCTAGAAGTTTTACTTCAACAACGTACCTGGTGTTCACAACTCACAGTTCTCACAACAAAAAGCTGAATAACTGACATCTCACTAGTTACGAAAAATCTGTCACTACACTAGAGTGGAATGAGAGCTTTACGGGTAGTAACAGTAATCTGCGTACCGCAGGCGAGCCACCTACTAAGGCTGGTCTTACTAAAACCCGAGAACTAACTCTCTTCAGACAATACACACTCTGTCACATCTCAAAACCTACTGATTAAATCTTAGCTTCTGATTTTCAAGAACAACTTTCATTGAACAATACAGAACTGAAATTCTTCCCGCTCATAAACTACTCAGCTACGGTTCCCTCGTGAAACACGACTACTCACTTAATTCTATATTGACAACATAATCTACCTAATGACCTAACAGGGATGTAACCTCTATTTCTACTCTCTACCCGTCTATGTTTCCTTTAGTTATTTCCCTTTTACCAGACTCTGATTATCTTCTCTATAGCCACCGGCTACATGATCACTGTGCGGTGCCACTAAAGCATCCCAACATGCCAAGGTGGCAGTAACACTAGAGATAAACGCCAGATTTATGATACCATCTGTGTACCTTGGTTTAGTCGCATTCTTATCGGGAGGCCATCATTTAAGATAGCCATACCCTGGCTATTGCCAGTTACTTGTCCCAACTCTTTACATCTAGGGCTAAAATCATCAGCGATTAAACACCTTTTGATAGGATTCTCTAACAATCTTAGCTAGGAAAGGTCAGTTACTATCTTCTGGAAGATGATCTACGTGGGCATATAAATTAACGATTTGCCATTTCTGGCCGTCAATATTCAGTGTGGTTCTTGCAATTCCACGTCTTCATTGTTATGGGCACTGGTATCCAACTAGTTATGAGGTAGCTCGTTCTTTACATGTATTGCTTGCCCTAGTCTACCTGGACCACTTGGATTTGTGAGACATTTGTAGCCTGAGTAATTAACACATTAACTACCGAATTGAAAAACACACTGTGGCCGAATTAAATTTTTTTCCCATTTTCTTCCTGTAGGTGTTTGCATGCTGACCTGCTCTTTTAAGTTTGTTTCGTGGAGCATTTTGATATCAAATGTGTATACCACTTTTTATATTATAGTCACACGTTCATTGGCGCTCCGGCTGTTCCAATAACCTACACGAATAAATACGTCTGTCAGTTTTATTCCTATGTCTTCTTTTGTCAGCTCCAGCACATTTAGAAAAATTAAATTGCTTCGTGTCATACAAACATACATGCAAAGAAGACTATAGTTTGATTCTAAGCATTAGAATGTTATCGAGTGCGAAATACGTTGTAATAAGTGTTCTAGTAGGAACATCACAAGTTCCGTATTTCCTGTCTGCACCTACCCTGGGGTGCTGAAATGACTTAATAGTGTCACAGAATAGAAGATTTGTTTCATTACATCATTTTTAAAACATTAAACTCCATTTCGCCGATCTAGGCGACTACCTTGTTCGCGTAATGGTAATGTCTGCCCTTGCTAGCGTGTATCGGGATATCATGAGCCATTCTATGAGATGTCCTTTTCTTTCCTTGTCTGTAAAACCTCAACTCTAATGGGGTGCTTTTGCATCCACTTGGTTCACGTATATACTTTCCATGCTTCAGTTCGATGCACTAACACTTTACATCATAAAGTATATTATGTCAGACACCTGTCACAGTCCCGCTCCCCTGCCAAAACCAAACCATAAAAGATATCATCTTCTTCGTTCACTTTCAGGCGTCAACTTGAATATGTTCACTTTCAGGCGTCAATTTGAATATGTTCACTTTCAGGCGTCAACTTGAATATGTTCACTTTCAGGCGTCAACTTGAATATGTTCACTTTCAGGCGTCAACTTGAATATGTTCACTTTCAGGCGTCAACTTGAATATGTTATCTTTCAGGCGTCAACTTGAATATGTTCACTTTCAGGCGTCAACTTGAATATGTTCACTTTCAGGCGTCAACTTGAATATGTTCACTTTCAGGCGTCACCTTGAATATGTTCACTTTCATGAGTCAACTTGAATATGTTTACTTTCAGGCGTCAACTTGAATATGTTCACTTTCAGGCTCCAACTTGAATATGTTCACTTTCAGGCGTCAATTTGAATATGTTCACTTTCAGGCGTTAACTTGAATATGTTCACTTTCATGCGTGAACTTGAATATGTTCACTTTCAGACGTCAACTTGAATATGTTTACTTTCAGGCGTCTACTTAAATATGTTCACTTTCAGACGTCTCTTGAATATGTTCACTTTCAGGCGTCAACTTGAATATGTTCACTTTCAGGCGTCAACTTAAATATGTTAACTTTCAGGCGTCAACTTGAATATGTTCAAAGAAAGTAGTAGTCAGCTTGAGGCTGTTGGTATTACGGAAGAGTTTTGTTTTTTCCAGGAATTGTGCTGCTGATGGCCATGTGCACTTTATATGTTTTTCATATGTTGAGCATCTTTGAAGCAGATGTTCAGCTGTCATTTTACCAGTGACACATTTACACGCATCTGTAGTTTCTAACTTTAGCTTGTTGATCAGGTGGTATCCCAATCTGTTGTGGCCTTTGTGAAGTCTGAAAAATACTACTTGTTTAATTCTGCTGAGCTGGTAATAGGCCTATGCGTCCTCTTATATATGTATATATATATATATATATGTATATATATATATATATATATATATATATATATATATATATATATATATATATATATATATATATATATATATATATATATATATATGTATATATATATATATATAATAATAAATTCTTTAAGCACCAAACACGGCGCATAAGGCAGAAACCAGTGCTCTCCAGGTTGTTCGTTATGACGCCACTCCTCTTAGCTCTTGCACATTATTTAGGCCCAACGTTCTTCCTTCTCTTATTATTGTTCTTCTGAGTGTTTCTTTTGGTCTTCCTTTTTTCCTCTTACCCTCAGGAACCCAAGTGAGCGCCTGTAGTGGTATTCTGTTGTTTTGCATTCGTAGGACATGACCGATATATGACCATCGTCTTTTTCCTTATATAGTCGGAGACATATTTCTGCCTAGAGTCTTCTCTTATTTGTCGATTAGTCTTGAATTCTTTCCAACTGATGTTCATGAGTTTTCTAAGACATTTGTTCTCGAATGTATTCAGCTTGTTCTCCAATGATTTTGTTATTTTCCAACTCTCACAGCCGTATGTTAACACTGAGATAACATTTGAATTAAACAGACGAAGCTTGGTATGTATATTCAATGATCGTAATTTCCAAATGTTAGATAATCTATTGAAGGCGCTAGCTGCCAAAGCAATTCTAGTATGGATTTCTCTTGTTGTGACACCATCCTGAGTCATTTTACTTCCTAAATAATTGAAACTTTCAACTTTCTGTAGTTTTTCCCCGTTCAAGATGATATCAAAGGTCTCGTTAGAAAAGTTCATAGCTTTAGTTTTAGAGGCATTTATTTGGAGACCTATTTTAACCGAGAGATGACACAAATTATTTATTGCTTCTTGGGATTGTCTTGGTGTTGAACTTAAGAATGCTACATCATCTGCGAAATCCAGGTCCCCCAGGAATTTTCCATTTGTCCATTTTATACCCAATTGTTCATTGTGGGTATAGTTTCTCATAACCCAATCAATAGCTATTCCAAAAAGTAGTGGTGACATAATACAGCCTTGTTTAACCCCTGTTTCTACTGTAAACCATTCTGTATTCCCTTTATTTGTTCTAACACAACATCTTGCATTGTCATATAGCGCTTTGATTATATTCACATATTTTGTTGGAAAACCATAGATTGTAAGTATCTTCCACAATGATGGGCGGTGTAGACTATCAAAGGCTTTTTGAAAATCGACGAAGGTGATAATAAGTGGCGATTGCCTTTCCACTGATTCTTCTATAATTGTTCTTAGTGTGAATATTTGATCAATACATGATCGTTTCGGCCTGAAACCCGCTTGTTCTTCTCTGATCTTTTCGTCAGCATGCAATTTAAGTCTTTCTAACATCATGCAACATAATAATTTTCCAGGTACTGATAATAGAGATATACCACGCCAGTTATTACAGTCTGATAGATCACCTTTCTTCGGTAACTTTACAATAATACTGTCTTTCCATTGTTGTGGTGGTTGTTCTTCTCTCCATACTTCATTTATAATATCTAAAATTCTCAAGAGGTTGTTGTCATTAACTGCTTTAATCATTTCCCCTGAAATTTCGTCAACTCCAGCAGCTTTAAAATTTTTTAATCTTTTAACGGCTTGTTTGATCTCGTCCAGCGTGAATTCATCGCAAGTTATTGGCAAGGTGGTTGTGAGTGTTTCATTATTAAAATCAGGTGTTACTGTTGGTGGTGGTCTGTTTAGCACCTCCATGAAGTGCTCAGCCCATCTCTTCATTTGTTCTTTTTCTGTTGGTATTGAATTCCCTAATTTACCTTTAACAGGTGTTTCCATAGCAGTAGGCTGGTGACATAGTTGTTTTGTAATTTGATAAAGGCACCTACTATTACCAGTTCTTGCAGCATTTTCAGCTTCTACGGCCAGTTCATTGATGAAATGTCTTTTATCTCTTCGAGTTTTTGTCTTCACTTCTTTATTTAACAAGTTATAAGATAGTTTGCAAGATTCAACTGCATTATGTGTACTTGCCGCTAGTAGTTTAAGTTTTGCTGTTTTCCTTTCTTGTATTTTATCCCAAGTATCTTCTCTCATCCATTTTTTCTTTTTATGTACTAGGTATCCGGTGGTCGCTACTGCTGCTTCTGTCATTGCTGTTCTCAGTTGTTCCCATTTAGTATCGATTATCTTGGTGGTGATATCGTTGTCAATTTTGCCTAAAGCATCGAAATAGTTGTTCATTTTGACATTATATTCCTCCTTTATATCATTTGATTGCAGTCTGTGTACATCTATTCTTCTATTTTTATTCTGTTGGTATAACTTCTTCAGTTTAATTCTCAGTTTAGCTATGCAGAGGTTATGATCGCTTCCGATCTCTGCACCTCTGTATGCTCTGACGTCTTGAACTGATGAGCGAAATTTAGCGCTTATGCAGAAGTGATCTATCTGGTTCTTAGTTCTGCCATCAGGTGAATTCCATGTTATCTTGTGGATATTCTATGTGGAAAGATGGTGTCTGCCACAACGAGGTTTGATATTTCACAAAGTTCTAGAAGTCTTTCGCCATTTTGATTCATACAGCCTATGCCATGAGTACCGAGATATCTTTGTACTCCATCGTTGTTGTCACCTACTTTGGCGTTAAAATCACCCATGACTGCTATTATGTCATGCTTGGGTATTGTGTTGATGGTACTTAGAAGTGCTTCATAGAAGTCATCTTTTTGTGGTATCAAGAGCGTCGTTAGTTGGTGCATAACATTGTACAATTGAGAGCTTGAAAAATCGTGTCTGAAATCTAGCTAATATTAGCCTCTCATTGATAGGTACCCAGCTGATAAGCGATGCTGCTGCTTTCTGTGTCATTAGGATGGCTACTCCCTCTGTGTGACGATTATCATTACTACCAGAGTATATAATTTGCTTTTTTTTTCTTCTGAAATATATTTTATGCCCTTCCCCGTCCATCTACACTCGCTGACACCCAATAAGTCCAACTTATAATTATCCATTTCTTTAATTACTTCTTCCAATTTTCCGTCTTGATACATAGTCCTTACATTCCAGTATCCAATTTTAAAAATCTCCTTAGCCCCCAAGATATTAGAGTGAGTCATGTTTACTGTCGAGCCTGGTTCTGTTTCGGTAACAATAGCTTGTTTTACGATAGTGAATTGTTAACTCACTGATCAACCCTCCGATCCAACCGACCGATTCGAGGGTTTCGAGGTCAGTTATAGGAAAATATCTACACCACTAGATACTCTGGTGTATCTTTTATTCTATAATTTAACATAACATGGTACTATCCATCGAAATACACACATTCCTGATGTTTTTCTTTCGGCGTCTAAGGTGAGAAACGAATTTCACCTCCATCTTGGAAGGGTAGATAACTCTTATATATATATATATATATATGCAACGGGTATATAGGTCAGGAAATGCCACCGATATGCCCATCTCTAGGATACATAATATTAACAAATCTGCAGCGTTCCTGAGTTTATAACTCTCAATTACATTTGTCATGATGTTCCTCTCGATGTTTCCAGGTTGCTTGCTTCTTAAAATAGCTGACATAAGCTGGTATCTAAAACGAGCACACAAAAATGGACTAATGGGTGCACTTTGAAAAAACGAGATCTCGTAATTAGACGTGTCGCTCAAGTGAAGTGGCGTTACTTTTTATCCAAGTTGGATCTTATGTGAAACTGGTTTAAACATTGTTATCACATTTTAAATAGAGAATTTCTTAAAGCGGTGCAGCTGTTCTAGAGTTGTTTCTTCTCACAAACACCGACAGACATTTGAGTTTTTGTTTTTTGTTTTTTTCTTAACTTTTCTATTGACGAATCTCTAAATATTAAAAACATTATATAACACACAAAGAACAATAAACACTACACACACACACACACACATGCACACACAAACACACACGCACACACCTACACTGACAGCACGAAACTCTACACAAAAATACAGATAACATAATCATTACATACAACAGAACACATACTTGGATAGATAAACGTTTCTCATGGTTACTTCAGTCTGGATTACTTGAGAGTCCGTTGCTGTAGTCCGTGTCAATTAAGACCAGGTGACAGCTTTCAAACTGAGAGCTAGAGTTAAATATCCTCTATACATGAATAACTGGGCAGTTAAGTGTCAAAGTATCAGAAACAAACAGCTGGATATGTGTAATAATGACGTCAGCTACACAGAAACAAGTATACATTCGAATATAAGCTTTTTTAAATCGTTATGTTTAACAAGGGAGATAACTGTAGGTAAAGTAAGCAGTACACGTTAATCACTAAAGAAAAAAAATAATAGATGTTAAAATAATTTATAAACTTTAATATCAAAAACATGTCAATACCGTTTATAAAATGATAATGGTAAAATAAGTTATGTTTTATTCTTTTGGACCATGTATTGTAATCCCTTAAATATTGTATATAGATGTGTATGTTATTACGTGTATAAAATATTTTTAATTGGACTGGACTATTGTTCGAGCTAGAACAAATAAAACAATATTTACCTGGTAGAGAACTGGACAACCATGTAAGATAAACTGGTAGTTAGTCACGAGCACGTAGTGTATGAGCGTCACATAACATATCAAAAATCTGTTAAGAATCTAGGAATGTAATTTCGTGATAAAAAAGCTTTGATCACCTACAATTTTCTTCTCTCACCTCTTAAAATATTTTATTCAGATAATCCTACTGTCTGTAACAATGATGTAGAATCTTACTTTTCATTTTTTTTATTTTTTGACGAAACAAATTATGTGTCGAGAGACGCTTTATTCAACAACGCAACCGTATGTAGAAGCATATACCGTGGCAGTGATATAAACACGTGTAGAGGAACATATAGCGATATGAATTTAGAACGATGTCTGGTCATTATCCTTATATGGTAGTATCGGTCAACTGTTTCTTGGAATGATTGAAACCTGTGTTGAGGTTTATTTCCTGTCCATATAAGGCGTGATTTAAGTCCATATCTTGGTTGTGGTATGTCTCCAACATCGTTCAGGTTTGAAGATTACTCAGTTGTTTGCGTTCTGCGCATGTCCGAACTTTTAGGGGAGTTTAAGAAATCTTCCGGTCGGGGGAAGTCTATGAGATGTCTCGAGCAGAGAGGACGCATCCATGCGTCTGTGATTTTTGATAGGGAATTCTGTAGTCCTATAGTGAGTTAGTTTAGCTAACGAGGTCTTTCCCTAATTGATTCGAAACGCCTGGAGGCGTATGTTTTGTGGTGTTTATTCCGAAACAAGGTAATTCCCTCTTTACATTGAACTCTGTAATCTATTTTGATGTTTGACATTTGTTGTTCTCTGCTCGCTTGCTTGTTACAGAAAGGAGAGGTACTTCTAGTAGGGATTACACCCCAGGTATCTTCATACCTGAGATTAATATGTACACTGGTCACACTAAGCCCGAGGAACAGTTATATGTTCTATGAACTTCGCTATGCCAGCGATCGCACCTACGTCGAGGTTAGACTTAGGAATGCCTGTAAAGGTCAGCTTGACCTGTACTCCTGAAAACGCCAGTTCTCGTGCGGACAGTGATTAGATTTATTTTGCACATCTGATCGGTCTGTATCAGAGAGAAGTATTGATGAACTTATGTAAAATTGGAGTCAACGGAATTATCATTCTGGCGCCTATCATTCTATGAATATATGCAAGATCCATTGAAAACCGTTGTTTATGCTGAATACCATGAACTGTCTGTCTATGACTCATGTACCATGGATGTAGAGTATCTGTCATTGTGGCGTCAAAATAAATGATAGAAAACGTCAACAGCAGTTTCACACTTTTATGACTTTCCATGTCATACCACCTGTGTTGTGAACCTGTTAAGTCATATCACCTACACTCGCAGCCAGCACCCACAAACAAGACAAGACACCTCACACTTTAGCCTATAATATTCCTGGTGTCTATAGGGGTGGTACGCTACTAGGCTACAGATTGACAACGAATTGGACTTATACCTGCAACGTCCATAGTGGCCAGATTTGTGGCTTATCATCATTGTAGAAGGTCCGAATGTTGTGTGATGATATAACTTCTGTTGCCAAGGGCAGGTAGTGCTGGCACCTAAAGTATGGTGTAGACTTAGGACTGGTGTACATGTGTAAAATAGTTGCACAGTCATACAGGTACAGTTCCAACAGGAACGCCACACCAAATCACGACGTATGGAGTCAATGAATGTTGTAAAATCCTTGTGACGTTTATATTATTTAATGAAGACGCCACGTTGACGAAAATGCGTAGACATAAACAAGTAGGTACATCATAGGTACAATCAAACAGTCATTGTTACAGCAACATAGTCAGTACAGCAATGGACGGTAGACAGCATCATAGTAAAGATGAATTACATGCATATCAGTACATCATAGGGCTGTAAATGTATTCAGGCGGAAATCTCCATCCCTTTCTATAACAGCTGGAAGATATCAATATGATAGGAGATCAAATCCTCTCTCCTAAATCTAACTTCAGCAAGACAGGGACGTCTTCTGAAGTGTATCAATAATGTCCTCAAAAAATCCTCCAAATTCCTTTAGTTATCCAAGATATCAAATCTGGAACAAGCAGTAAAGTTTAGCAGGCAGATAGTTCTTAGGACATGCATCCATCGATGCAGTAACAGCGAATATGATTCGTGAGCTAACGAAAAACTTCTCATAGCGTAGACCCTCCTATAATCGGGCTACAAACAAAATGTCAATCTCGAAAGATATCGATAAGTGTCAAAAATGTCATTAGCTTTACTTCAGGAAATAAACATATAACTCACAGGCTTCCAAGCCCTAAGAATCACCACAGATATATCATCTCCGAAGGAACAATATGAATAGGACATTATTTCCTGAACAGTTTAAGCACAGACGCTGCCAAACCAAACGCGTCTTGCTTATCACGCATCTGCCACACTCTCTGAATGTCGGGGCGGAACCCGTGCAAAAAAGCGATCAAGCCCAGACATGCGCAGACAAGCGCGACTCGAACGGTGTTTAGCCAACTTACGAACCAAAGAATATTCTGAAAAACAATCGTACAGATTCTAACCTAATAAGGAAATGAATCTTGAAACATTGCGATTGCCAACTGTTTATAAGAACTGACGACCTGAGCGCTCCGTATATGGACATGACTCAAAATCGTTCACACAAACTATCGGCAACTATCGTCACACGATTAGACAACTAGTAGAAATAAAAAAGTGACTACAATACATGAGTTATTTCCCATGCATTAGAAAATAAATACATAGACGAAAAACGTTGCAACAATCGTCGCAACAATCATAAATCCACCCTTATCACGGTTGAACAGAATGATTATACTTGAATGATAAGAGTTGAGTGTAGAACAGATAACAAGGACTAAACAAGTACCAATAACATAGAAGACGGGAAGAAGTCACAGACAAAGGTTGATACACAGATTAAGGACATTTGTTGACAGCATCACTAGACAGGTACCAGTAACATAGAAGACGGGAAGAAGTCACAGACAAAGGTTGATATACAGATTTGGGCTCTAGTACGCCTGCACCAAAGCTTTTATGTACACTTGCAGCAGTGAACTCTGTAGCAAACTGTTTTGCATGAGGAGTTTTCCAACCCTTTCTACAGCCTCGTTTCACCTTGTTTGATTGTTAAATGATTGTTATCAGGTGCTTCATTGTTCAAGGCTCTAACTAGTTTCCACAGTTTGTTCCCTTCTGTATCTAGGTTGCGATTTTCTGTTGTTCGCTTCCAGCAGTTTCTTGTTGTTTGATCTAATATTCTTTCTTATTTTGTGGTTGTAGCTTTGAGTAGGATGTTTGCTTCAGTTACTTATTCTGTTTCTGCCAAGTTTCTGGCTTACGTTACTTTCTTCAAGCTTATGTAGTTCGTTAGCAAGCTCCATGGCTGTTGAGGTAAGTGCAAGAGGTCTAGCAGCAGCCTCAATGTATGACCTACTGCAATTGTCGGTTTTTAAGAGAACAGTCTAGATCAAGGGCACTTAAGAGACTCAGCGAAACTGCGTAAGGCGCATCATGCTGGCTATGAAATTCAGGACAGTAATTTTCAACATAAACGTTACTTTTACAATTGCCTCCAGCTGGCAGAAAAAACAGGATTTAAACTGAAAGCTACAATCAAGGGAGAGTGAGCTAAATTATCTGCACTTGGGAACATGGGGCTGCCACTTGGAAGTCATGACCCAAGTGGGCCCGCCATTCCTTACAGTGTAAAGGAGATTAAGGGGCCGAAACATTTGATCGAAGGGGGACTACTTCTGATGATCAGATTGTCTCCTGTTGTATCGCTCTGTATAGAGTTTCCTATTATCAAGAGCAGCTGTGAGCAAAGGTTATGTATTTTAAACATGCGACGAAGCATGTTGCTGTTACAATCAACGTCATACGATACAGGGAACTCAGTTACAGACGGCTACAATCCTTCCTTGAAGAGGTAGGATCTGATCATAAAGACCTCATTTATTTCAGCCAAGTTCGTTATCTGAGTAGAAAGTAATTCATAATGGAAGAAATCATGACACAAATGTAATGTTTCTTTGATGGCTTAGTATGTGTATGTCGTGGATTGCCAACCTTGAGCTGCTGTAATGGTCCACGAATGGCTAGGTAGGTTAAGTAAAAGGATGACTTTTCCAAAATCAGCAACCTTCGCTCAATATTACTCTTGGCAGTAAAATAAATAGAAGGGGTATGCTTCTATTTGAGGGAGTCTAACAAAATGCTGGACGAAATGCACTTTTGAAAAAAGTCGCACGGACGCTTTATCTTTGGGTGAATAAAAAATTTTAAAAAAAAATTTTAAACACACGCTTTTAATGCACTAAAAACCCAAAAATAATTTTTCAAAGAGTTTATAGCTTGCAGTAAAAAATGTAACATCAAATTGACAAAAAGCGTGGGGCGCTTAAGCGCTTATCATATAATTTATCCATAAGTGTCGAATGAAGTATAAAACAGAAGTTAATTTCATGCAGAATCTGACCAACAGGAAATGGTCCATAGCATGCACGGGACACTACCGATTAATTCAATTTATTTAAGTATATATATTTATAGTTAACAGTTAACCATCTACTAATTAATATTAAAAATAATTAACTAGTTCTAGTATAAACTACAGATAAAGTAAAATTAAAAGGAGATTCGACCTATCTGGTATGTGGTTCTAGAATATGATAATAGGTAAGCTGGTTCACTCTGGAAAGGAACAAACCTTTTTTTTTTAAACTGGGTTTTTTTTTTAATTTTTTTAATTCGCACTCCGCTTGCATTTAACAAACATGTTCATTTTACATATTTCAACAAGGAAGTTCCAATGAAAATACAATGAGCAGCTGCTTAAAAAAACGTTTCGCTCTCTCGCACACACTTATTCGTACACTCTTGCTTGTACTCTGAAGTTGTACATTGCCTATTTGTAACCAATCTAAATGTAAATACAATGGACATACACATGCAGGCATTATTCACACACTCGAAAACCATTTGTGTATCGGCTTGTCTTTAACTGTGATGTGTCTAAGGACATTTCAAAAGGCATGTAGTTGTTAAGAACACAAATTATAAAAACGCATTTATACGCATGGACCTGTAAATACACGTAGATTCACATACGCACATATGTTATGATTAAAACTCATAACATATCAGTCGTTTACAAATAGGTATCGATTAGAGACAATTGTTGTTGATGTACTGTACCCATGGGTTACCCGGAAGTACGTTGTTGCTGCTAAAAACTTGTAGCAACTTATTCTGACCATGCATTCTGACTAGATTCATTTTTAATGCATGGGAAGGAACTCATGAAATTGTAGTCACTTTTATTTCTACAGTCGTCTAATCTTGATAGCTATCGTTAAGAAGTTGTCTTATCTTGATAGCTAGGGTTGCCGATAGCTGTGTGAACGATTTTGAGTCACGACCATATATGGAGCGCTCAGATCGTCAGTTCTTTGAAAACAGTTGGCAATCGCAATGTTTCAAGATTCATTTCCTTTAAGGTAATAGGTCTTAAGTCGAACATCGTAGAACATTCTTCGTTTCGTAAATTGGCCTGAGTTGTATTCGATTCGCGTGTTCTGCGCATGTCCCTTTTTGTGGCGTTGGTAAAACGATTTCCGCCCAGGTCAGTCTGTGCTGAGAAGCTGTGAAGGCGAGACGTAGCTATGTGCTAGTCTTCGCTTAGTTTATTCAGGAAGGAGTCCTCATGATTGTTGTTCCTATCTTGAGATGATATATCTCTGTGTTATTCCTAATGCCTGGAGGCATATGTGATTATTCATTTAATTCCTTATGAACAGGTAATTAAATCCCTTTTTTGGCTGAGTAACTTTATCGCCATCTTGTGATGTTGACTTTTGCTTAGCCTGCCTTATTCTAAAGTCTACGATATGACTAGTTTGCTCAGCTCACGATCCACTTAGATTGTCACGCATCGATTGATGCCTGTCCTACGGACTATTTGCTTCCTGAACTTTGTTGATGGATCTAGGTTTGATACCTTTGCTGTTTGCTGGACAATAGAGGACGATAATGTGGCGCTCAAAAGACATGCCTGTCTTGTTGAGGTCAAATCGAGGAGACCATCTTTAATCTCCTAGTTGATATCTTCTAGCTCTTATGGAAAGGGGGAAGTTTACTACCTCACTACATGTACAGCGGGTTTACGATATCCTAAAAGGCAGATGATGCACATTATTTTGATGCTGTCTGCTGTGCCAGTTGAATTGTCTACATATGTAATAATGACTGTTTGATCGTACATATGATGTACCTGCTTGTTTATGTCTACACACTTCGTCATTGTGGCGTTTATAATAAATTATACAAAACCGTCACTAGCTGTTGCAAGCATCATTGACTTTTCACATCGTGAGTTAACGTGACGTCATTGTGTGGATTGCCTTGTTCGTAATGCTCACTGTCTGTATACACATCTACATCACACTTAAACCAGACTACAGACACCAAGTTACTACGCCTCATCATCCCTGGTGTCTGAGGGTGGCACACTACTCCGCAAAGGCCAGGATTATCATACCTTGAGAGGAGCAGATGAATTACAACACCCTCAACGTTGTGTGGCAAATGCGACATCCTCCACAGAACATTTATCAACACATATAATACTTACGCAACATTTGCTACGCTACATTTGGTGGCCAGTGTGGGGACGATAATGTGGCGCTCAAAAGACATGCCTGTCTTGTTGAGGTCAAATCGAGGAGACCATCTTTAATCTCCTAGTTGATATCTTCTAGCTCTTATGGAAAGGGGGAAGTTTACTACCTGACTACATGTACAGCGGGTTTACGATATCCTAAAAGGCAGATGATGCACATTATTTTGATGCTGTCTGCTGTGCCAGTTGAATTGTCTACATATGTAATAATGACTGTTTGATCGTACCTATGATGTACCTGCTTGTTTATGTCTACACACTTCGTCATTGTGGCGTTTATAATAAATTATACAAAACCGTCACTAGCTGTTGCAAGCATCATTGACTTTTCACATCGTGAGTTAACGTGACGTCATTGTGTGGATTGCCTTGTTCGTAATGCTCACTGTCTGTATACACATCTACATCACACTTAAACCAGACTACAGACACCAAGTTACTACGCCTCATCATCCCTGGTGTCTGAGGGTGGCACACTACTCCGCAAAGGCCAGGATTATCATACCTTGAGAGGAGCAGATGAATTACAACACCCTCAACGTTGTGTGGCAAATGCGACATCCTCCACACAACATTTATCAACACATATATACTTACGCAACATTTGCTACGCTACATTTGGTGGCCATAAGCTGGTTTGTTCTGGTACCAGCATACTCGGGGTCCCTTACCCACTTCATTCAACAAGAATTCAACAAACTGCATTGTTCCAGAAATCAACATACAGCGATTTTTTCAAGACATCTACATACAGAGTTATGGCAGTACCCGGCGTTGAGTCATACATTGCCAGTTGAAACGTGTTGCTGTCGTTTGTGAAGGTCAAGTGCCGATTGAATAAGAAGGCCAAGTACCAATTCAAGCAATTAACGATTGAATAAGAAGGTCAAGTGCCGTTAGTTACACTACCTGTACTGTTTAGAAGCTCAAGTACCATCGTCATGGCAGTTGAAGCAGTCCAGATGTACCATCATCGTTGGATCTTCATTCCTTAGGACGCTGATTGTCATCTGTTTTTTCTGCTGTGGCTGACGTTTGGATACCAATAAGTTAAGTGGCCTGTTTGTTTGTGAACTGTGCCCTTATACTTCTACTGAGTCTTCTGTGTTTCATCTCATTCTTTTGTTTACATGTTATATGTTTATGTGTTATTTGTATATTTATATTTATATATTTATGTTTCTGCGGGTTTGCGGTTGGGCGGAGTCTCCCTTAGATTATACCACGTCATAGAGGTCATCTATTGTGAGCGTTTTCTGTAGGGTGTGCAATTTCCGATACTGGAATTTGCAAAGCGACTTCTGTTGCTAATTTTTTTGTTAGTTGTGATGCCATGTGTTAGTATTGTTTTCGTTATTTTTCTGCATTCTTTAGTTCTGTTTTGATTTGTTTGTACTTGCTAGCCTCCTCTTTACTATAGTTTAGTTTCATACAACATTTTTGTTTATACACTGTGGTGTCTTGTATTTGTGTTATCTTCTCGTAGATATCATCACATTTTTTGTGATATTTCTTTAATTTTCGCTTTATTTTTTGTTGATTTCTACGAATGTTTTCGTATTGTTGCTAAATCTTTGTTATTGTTTACATTGTATTGTTTACATTGTATTGTTTACAGTGTAATGTTTACATTGTTATTGTTTACATTGTGATTGTGTTTACATAGTCATTGGTTACACTTATAGTAGTTAATTCACATTTAATAGTGGGTTATGCTTATGCATTACTACTACACTGATGATTAATAAATGATGAATAGTATTGTGCACTATTGAATGGGAAGTGCACCTATGATCAAGAGTTGATTGATGATATTTCAAAAAGGTATATACACAAGTTCTTTGATATAAGACTTGTTTCCCACAGAGATTGGGATAATAATATAGTGTTGTGAGTAAACAAGTGCTTCATTTAAGACTTGTTATAATTAAATTTGAAATAAGATAATTAATTATTTCAGGTTGTGGACTCATATTATTACTCATCATGGCTACATTTGAGCACTTTATTGAGCAGGGTAAATTGCTTGGGAAGACTGGTGATAAGTTAGAAGAATTTGCAACTGCTCAATATGATAAAGCAATGGAAGCTGAACAAAAGAAACTGCAGATGCAGGTGGATGAAAAAAGATTCCAAATGGAAATGGAAAAACAAAAAAGAGAAGCAGAAGCAAAAGCTGAAGAGAAGAGACTACAAATTGAGTCTGAAAATAAAAGATTTGAAATAGAGGCTGAAAATAAAAGACTTGAAATAGAGGCTGAAGAAAAAAAAGTTACAAAAAGAAGCAGAAACAAAAGCTGAAGAGAAAAGACTTGAGGTTGAAAATAAAAGACTTGAAAGAGAGTCTGAAGAGAGAAAAGCAAAAATGGAGCATGAAGAAAAAAATCTTAGCTTTGGAAATTGAGAAATTAAAGGTGATGAACATGGGTAATGCTAATGATGCAAATAAGGTCTCAGATAAGACTAATGCAAGCACTTTCAAACTTAACCTACCACCATTCAATGCTTCCATCGACGATATAACATTCTATTTGGACAGATTTGAAACTTCATGTAAAGTACATAACATAGATAAATCATTGCAGGTTTAT
Organism: Oreohelix idahoensis; assembly: GCA_024509875.1. Classification (NCBI taxonomy): domain Eukaryota; kingdom Metazoa; phylum Mollusca; class Gastropoda; order Stylommatophora; family Oreohelicidae; genus Oreohelix; species Oreohelix idahoensis. The sequence continues at coordinate 405,840 of JAMPIV010004330.1, forward strand.
CATTTGTCCAAAATACTTAGAAGTGATGCTTTAAGTATGTTAAGTATGGTAGATGAGCCTGACAAGAACAACTATGAGGTTGTCAGGGCTATGTTGTTAAAAAAAATACCAACTTGACGAAGACGGCTATCGTCTTCAATTTAAAAATATGTTACCAGAAACTGGTGTGCAATTCTCTGAATTCATATCAAAGACACGTCTTACTTTTTTACGTTGGGTGGAGCTGTCTAAGACAAAAAAACTTATGAAGGACTTATGGACTTAATACTTAGAGACAAAGTCATGTCTTCTGTCAACGAGTCGTTCCTTGCTTTCCTTCATGAACGTAAACCTAAAACAATAAAAGAAATGGAAGATTTCTGTAGCCAATATATAACTGCGCATCCCCACGTAACCATTGGTAACTCTAAAGTAAAAGAAGGTCTGCCAGTTGCTTCGGCAGCACCTTATGGTCAAAACTCTAGTAATAGATTCCAACAAAATTTTGATAAGAAAAGTAACCGTAGTTACGGTCAAAATTATGGAAATCAATTTCAGGGTGATTCTTCGTCGAAGAATTGGAGACGAGCTGACAGTCCTCGTTACTTCCAACCTAATAATTTTAGGCATTTCAGAAGAGGATATGGTAATAGAGGGTTTTCCTCGCGTAAACCTCAAAACCAAACAAATAGATGTTCACATCAATGTGGACATGATAATAATCATGGAAACTGTGGTTCGAAACATGATAACAGTTATAATAGAGACAATAACAACAGTGATAACTTCAGAGGTAATAGTAGTCGCGGTAGATCTCAATACAAAAAAAGAGATATCAGCAGGCTAACTCGGTTCAACAAGAATCTCAGGGAGCCTGTAATCAGGTTTCTGATAATAAAAACTCTGACACTGTCACTTGTTCTTCATTTGACTTTGGGAGAGCAAACAAGTGCCCCCAATGCAGTACTTTGTTCGAACCGACTACAATATCGACTTTGAGTTGTGGTCACCCTCTCCCCGCTCTTCCTGCTTCGGTTGCACATGACGGGAGAGGTTCTCTAATCCTACATAAGGGTCTTGTTAATAATACTCCGGTCTCACTACTTTTCGATTCCGGATGCACCACTATTGGTGTTAGACAATCGCTTGTAGATCCATCCTGTGCGACAGGAAGGGTTATCAAATGTGTCACATTTGGCGGCACTCTAGAGAAATATCCTACTGCTATAATTCACATTGCCACTCCTTTCTTTACGGGAGATGTGCATGCCTGTCTCTTACCTAATCCTATTGCGGACCTTATTATTGGTCGTATCCACGGAGTTAGGGAATGTACCCCACAGCAGATTGCTGCTTGGGAAGATGATAATATGCAAGCTACCAATGCAGTGGTTACAAGAGCACAAGCTCTACAAACACCGCAAACTTCGTTGAATAATGATAATGAAGTTCATAGCCAAGATAGTACCTTGGTTATTTCTCGTGACTCGTTCATAAAATTACAAGAAGAAGATCCTACGCTAAAGAAATTCTTCATTCTTGCGAAGAAAGGTGATCCAAATAAGGATACACAAAGAAAATCTTGGATAGAAATGAAAAAACGGCGTACTTGTACGTATGGTACAAGACTCGGCTACGTCAGCACATTCGCAAATTCTTGTTCCCAAGAGTATGAGAGTGCAAATATTGCAGCATGCTCATGACTCGCAATGTGCTGGACACATGGGATTTTCCCGTACAAAGTCGAGAGACCATGCGGTATGCTTTTGGCCCTTTGTTAACAAGGACATCCGTATATACTGCCGATCATGTCAGGTATGTCAGGAGGTCAAATCTAGAGGACCACGACATGCTGCGCCTATCCAGGCTGCTGACATCCCTATTCGGCCATTCCAGAAAATGGCCATAGATATTATTGGCCCTTTTAAGATAAAGTCGGCCAGAGGACATCAGTTTATTCTTACATGTGTCGATATGTGCACACGTTGGCCAGAGGCTATCCCTCTAAAGAGCATATCTACTACAGATATCGCAGATGCTCTTTGGCTGATATTTTCTCGCTTGGGGTTCCCCAGAGAAATACTGTCAGACCATGGCACTCAACTCATATCTGATACTATGTCTCAAGTAATGTCTACCTTACACATTAAAAGATCTCTCAGTAGCATCTATCATCCTATGTCTAATGGGTTAGTTGAGCGTCTGAATAGAACGCTCAAGACTTTACTTGGTAAGATAACTGAAGACCATCCTCAAGATTGGGACAGGGTTTTACCTGCGGCTCTCTTTGCCTATAGAGAGGTCCCAAATGAGCACACAGGATTTTCTCCCTTTGAACTTGTCTTTGGCGCGCGTCCGCGCGGCCCTATGTCTTTATTACACGATCTCATCACTGCCGATGATATTAGTGATGACACTCAATCTTCATATGAGTATGTCATTGCTCTGAGGCAAAAGATCATTGAGGCATGCAAACTAGCGACTGCTTCGTCAGAAATTGCTAAAGAAAAAGCAAGGCAGTTTGCTAACAAGAACAGATGTCTACGACAACTTTGTCCAGGTGACAAAGCATTCGTCCTACTCCCCAGTAGGGAAAATAGACTTCTGATTGCATGGAAAGGTCCATATGCAATAGTCTCACGAATTTCCGATGTTGACTATGTGGTCGATATAGATGGAAAGCATAAGACTTTCCATATCAACATGCTGACGGAATTTCATGAGCGTCCAGACTATTTGCTGCCTATTTTTCAGGCAACGGACGAATCTTCGGTACCTCATGGTCATTACTCATCCCTGTCTGTCATACAGGATGAGGAATCTGTTTTTTCTGATGTCGATCTCCCTCTTCCAGTGGTTCCACTACATTCTATGGAATCTTGGAAAGATGTGTCCATTTCTCCTAATCTTTCTGTTGATGAACATCGTCAAGTCTCGTCGATGTTACAGACATTTAAGGATGTTCTAACCGACATCCCTGGTCACACGAATGTCATAGAACATGACATAATTCTTACCGACAGTAATCCTATTAGGGTTAGGCCGTATCCTATCCCTATACACTTTCAGTCACAAGTGGAAAAGGAATTGGATGAAATGATCCAATTAAACATAATTGAACCATCGACTTCTCCATATTCTTCTTCCATGGTTATTGTTCGGAAGAAAGATAAGAACATACGAATTTGCGTTGATTATCGCAAATTAAATCAAGTCACATCAAAAGGTTATTGGCAAGTGCCTTTAGCAGATCATGCCAAACCTCTGACTGCTTTCTCTACACCTAGGGGTTTATTTCAATGGAATGTAATGCCTTTCGGTCTTATGAACGCCCCTGCTACTTTCGTTCGCATGATGCGTCGAATACTTTCTCATCGTTCGGATGTCATCGCTTACTTAGATGATATCTGTCTCTTCAGTGATTCTTGGGAAGATCACTATCTGGGTTTATATGACCTACTGTCTACTCTACGTGAGTATAATCTGACAGCAAAACCTTCTAAAGCTTATATTGGTTTTGGTGAAATTTCTTTCTTGGGTCATCGTGTTGGTCATGGTCTCTTGAAGACAGAAGACCACAATACTTCGAAAATATTGAACATCTCTGTACCTAAAACGAAGAAACAAGTCCGGAGTCTCTTGGGGTTAATCCAATTCTATGGGAGATTTATTCCGAATCTATCTTCGATAATGGCACCTCTGTCAACGTTGTTGAAGAAAGGGTCACCTAATCTGATTCGTTGGTCTCAGGAATGTCAATCTTCCTTAGACCAGATTAAAAGTATATTTTCTTCTCCTCCCATCCTAAGATTACCTACTCTTGATAGAACTTTTGTTCTTCGAAGTGATGCTTCATCCACTGGGATCGGAGCAGCACTTATGCAGGAATATGCTGAAACTCTGCATCCTGTCATGTACATTTCTAGAAAACTAAATGCGGCAGAGAGGAACTACTCGGTTTTAGACCGTGAATTGTTAGCTATGGTTTGGTCTATTCTCAAACTACAAAGATTCCTCCTGGGCGCACATTTCATTCTAGAAACTGATCAGAAAGCTCTTACAGCTATTCAGACTAAGAACTTGAAGAGTTCGAGATCCACTCGATATGCTATTGCTCTTCAACCTTTTCACTTCACGGTACGAGCTATCCGTGGGTCGGATAATGTGATGGCTGACATTCTGTCTAGATGCCCACATGATTCCAACTAATACTTCTGTTCTATTTCTAGATATACGACAGAGCCATAACACACCTATATTACTACAATACATTAGCACATCTGTCCTCACTTTAGGTGAACACATACTATTGTGCTTTGTTATCATCTTCTTCTGTTCCCATCTTTAATATAAGAAGAAGACTGAGTAGTTAATATAAGGGCCGAAAGTTCCAAAGGCAACAATTATTAATAATAATGTATTGTATAGTATGAAACTTAATGGCTATTAAATAGAATTATATTGTTTGTTTTTTCTCAGCACGTTACTGTTGATCTGAGAAGCTACCTTTCTATTGTCAAACATGGAGAGTTCCACATTGTACAGTTTCTTTGGAACGACAGGAGATGTGTCCTCGATCTTCATTTATATTTAATTTCATTGTGTAATGGTAATATTAAACATTTAGATAATGTAATATTTAACATTCTATATCAGATGTGTACATCCATTCTAAGCGGTATTAGATTATGACACTGCTATTTGATTATAATGATCTGAACTTGCATATTTATATTGTATTTTCATGCAAGCGTAGTGTGTGTTGGTGGCACCTCCCCGATATATTTTTTAAATCAGATTTTTTATCTGTTGAGAAATATTCTCACCAGACACTTTATGTGTCAATTTAGCCTCATATTAGGCAGTGCAATTACTTATCCCCGCATAATTCGTGCGTTGTTAAACCGTTTTTTGGTTTTACTCTTGGATATTTAAAAAAAAAATGTTGCACATTTTTTTTTTATCGGGAGGTGGCGGTAATGTTGCTGCTAAAAACTTGTAGCAACTTATTCTGACCATGCATTCTGACTAGATTCATTTTTAATGCATGGGAAGGAACTCATGAAATTGTAGTCACTTTTATTTCTACAGTCGTCTAATCTTGATAGCTATCGTTAAGAAGTTGTCTTATCTTAATAGCTAGGGTTGCCGATAGCTGTGTGAACGATTTTGAGTCACGACCATATATGGAGCGCTCAGATCGTCAGTTCTTTGACAACAGTTGGCAATCGCAATGTTTCAAGATTCATTTCCTTTTAAGGTAATAGGTCTTAAGTCGAACATCGTAGAACATTCTTCGTTTCGTAAATTGGCCTGAGTTGTATTCGATTCGCGTGTTCTGCGCATGTCCCTTTTTGTGGCGTTGGTAAAACGATTTCCGCCCAGGTCAGTCTATGCTGAGAAGCTGTGAAGGCGAGACGTAGCTATGTGCTAGTCTTCGCTTAGTTTATTCAGGAAGGAGTCCTCATGATTGTTGTTCCTATCTTGAGATGATATATCTCTGTGTTATTCCTAATGCCTGGAGGCATATGTGATTATTCATTTAATTCCTTATGAACAGGTAATTAAATCCCTTTTTTGGCTGAGTAACTTTATCGCCATCTTGTGATGTTGACTTTTGCTTAGCCTGCCTTATTCTAAAGTCTACGATATGACTAGTTTGCTCAGCTCACGATCCACTTAGATTGTCACGCATCGATTGATGCCTGTCCTACGGACTATTTGCTTCCTGAACTTTGTTGATGGATCTAGGTTTGATACCTTTGCTGTTTGCTGGACAATAGAGGACGATAATGTGGCGCTCAAAAGACATGCCTGTCTTGTTGAGGTCAAATCGAGGAGACCATCTTTAATCTCCTAGTTGATATCTTCTAGCTCTTATGGAAAGGGGGAAGTTTACTACCTCACTACATGTACAGCGGGTTTACGATATCCTAAAAGGCAGATGATGCACATTATTTTGATGCTGTCTGCTGTGCCAGTTGAATTGTCTACATATGTAATAATGACTGTTTGATCGTACCTATGATGTACCTGCTTGTTTATGTCTACACACTTCGTCATTGTGGCGTTTATAATAAATTATACAAAACCGTCACTAGCTGTTGCAAGCATCATTGACTTTTCACATCGTGAGTTAACGTGACGTCATTGTGTGGATTGCCTTGTTCGTAATGCTCACTGTCTGTATACACATCTACATCACACTTAAACCAGACTACAGACACCAAGTTACTACGCCTCATCATCCCTGGTGTCTGAGGGTGGCACACTACTCCGCAAAGGCCAGGATTATCATACCTTGAGAGGAGCAGATGAATTACAACACCCTCAACGTTGTGTGGCAAAATGAAATGCTGAATTATGATGCACGTGAGTTGAGACTTTTAAATAAAATCATCAGGCAAATGTCGAGGACATCGTGTCATTAGCAGACTAAATAGCGACGCTCAAGACTGGCTAGGTTATGCCATGATCTTATGAACATATATTTTATGAATTAACTGGAGCTTTGAACTGTGAATAAAAATGTATCGTCCTAACGTCCAAACTGGCCTTTGCAACATCTTTATTGTCGAAGATCATGATTGTGTTTGAGGGCTGAATGTAAAACCCTGTTATCGGCACTTGTGCATGCCATACTTACTACACACAGATATGTGTTATAAAGGAGGGATCTCTCCGAAGACCAACCCGTAACAATGATGGGAGTTCTAACAATTACATTGGGAGTCTATATCGCTACATTGGGGGCCATGCCAAAGGATCGTTGATCTAGAGCCCAAATAAAATTTTGCAAGAAATAATTACTGTCGTCGCTTTTGATTTCGTGCCCTGTTCAACATTTTCAAAGATGGCGAATTTCATCGTCTGCTAGCCTGTGAGAGGTTATGCGACCAGATTTGCAGTGCAGTACTTCCTTGTTCCAGTCAGAAAGGGAACGTATTCAAATTATATTATATTTACTGCATCCTGTTTCGTTTGACATTTCAAGATGGCGATTTTCAAAACTACGACAGATCAAAGTGAAGTCCTGTTCAAGTCAATTGTTCCGGAATTCTAGACTTAACGTTGGTCTGCATTGTCTGGTTTGCATCGGTCCTGGAAGGATAAGGCGGTGGAATCAGGAGGAATTTTTTCACTGGCAATCAGATAAGTGAATTTTTAGCTACATACAGCCTGTGATGCTAATTATCTTGTTTGCCAGAGTTCTTTTTTCCATGTTTTATGTATCTCTGTCATTTATGTGTCTGTAATAGTGGGAGGTTGGAAAGGGACCTGTGAATTTTTTTCAATACCACAATATGTCTGGTCGAGAAAGATTCATAGGCGTTCTTTAGGGTCTGGTTTATGATTGTCTCAAATAGCGGGGCCGGCATTACAAAGCTGTGGGTTATCTGCTACTATTGAGATCACCATGACGTCTTGTTGTTAGTTGTGCAGTATTGTTAATTGGCAAGTTTGTTTTTGTGGTTAAGTTTATTGTAAATTATATTCAGTTTTGCTGCATTGTTGTTTGTGATATTGTGGGTCTCACCTTGCTATTCATCATTTGTTAGATGTCATACATGTTGTAAACTCGTGCTTGTTTTGTCATATGTGTGATAGAGCTGAATTTTATTTATTTGTTCTATAATTCATACATTTCTGCCTTGGTTCACTATTTGCATTATCTTCCTTTAGCTCTTGTCACAGTATTCAGTCATTTTGTCTGTAACTATTGTCTTTTATTGCTCCATATATAACATCTATATTACTATCTACTATTACATGCAGTTGGGTGAATTTGAAGTGTTGAAATAAGTATTTAATATATATTACTCACATATTCATAATATAGTATATTTGCATTACTGTTTACAATAATTGCAAATCATGGCTACCTTAAAAGATTTGGTAAAGGTTGGAAAAGATTTTGGTTTGGAGGGGGAAGCCTTAAAAACCTATGTAGACAAGGAACTCAAGAGACAAGAAGAATTGTCTGAAAAAAGGAGAAATGAAGAATTAAATGAGAAGAAAGCAGCTGAAGAATTGGCTGAAAAAAGTTGTCTCATAGTCACGAAAATGGGAGCAGGGGTGGTGAGTATCATGAGATAAAGGAGAAACAATGACCTTTTTCCTTCTGATGGATGTTATATCTACATCATGTGAAGTATCATACTGTCTGAACTGAGCATGATACCTATCAACCTGCGATGCTACAGGTCTACAGCATGTCGCGGAAGACAGTCTAGAAGGCATAGTCAACATTTTTTTCCCAGTTATATGGATATTAGTTTTACCCTGCAAGTTCACCCTATCCGTAACACCAACTCCATGTGTAACACCCTTACCCTTATCAGTAAAATGTTTCTCACTCTGGGCAACCTCAACAGTTTTTGCATTATCGGTTGCATTCTGATCATGTCGCTATGACTTACTCCCTGAAGAGGCAGTATTGTGATGACCAGAAGCACTAGCATCAGGGTGATGTCGAGGGAAGTTGTATCTCCCTCAGAATGATTTCGTATGATTTCCTGGGTGTGCCGATACTTTAACATTATCTTTAGTACCGACGGCATGTCGTTTAGTACCCCCATCAACGTTACGGAGTGAAAATGCTTCCGGTGTAGTAATATATCAAGTAAATCATCTACCCTTTTTCTTAATTTAGTAATTTCATCATTTTTCCGTGAGAGTTACTCACTCAGCTTAGCATTTACTTTTTCGAAGTCAGTAGCTACTTTTTTCTCACTAATGTGTAAAGAATCAACTGTAGCCAATCTATACAATATATATAAACACAACTTTACAGCTAAACATATAATATTGATCAAAACCAATAACAGACTGGATAAGGACGAGGTAAACTCAAGTCTCCTTCTGCTCAAAAATGGTAATGAATCAAAATGTCCCTAAAAGAACGACTTTGAATTTGCGATCTGCCGTAGAGATATTACAAATTCAAAGTTCCCTCTATCCGCCCACAAATATAAACAACAGACAGAAATATACATAAAACATACATAAAAGTTACAGATTACGGGAAGGCACACCAATAAGTAACCTGGAAAATTTTTTTATTCACCAACAGGTACTTAACTTAAAATGCCTAAAAATCCATCCTCTCCGACGCCAGTATACACTATAGGAGGCTTTGATGGAAGTCAGACTGGTTGCTTGAAGCTATCGATCCACTTCAGATACAGTACTTGATAGTACCGAACAATTGACAACAGGACATAGTTGACTTGAAAGTTAACATTCAAACGCCGGTTTCATGAGACATCTTCAAAGGCTGACATCTTGCAAAAATGTGTACGTTAGCATGACGACTGTCAGACATGCACAGAACAGCTGGAATTATGTAAATTAGGCCCAGCGGCAAAGGTCGTACAACAACTTGAAAATTTTTCTTTCTTTCATTGTTCTCTTTTCACAATACAGCTATTAATGAAAGTTCTTGACAATTCGTAAATCTTCCCCACACTGGCCACCATCTGTGTTACCATTTGTTTACTATGATTGAAGGTTATTAGTGTTGAGCATCGTGCTGTTTGATGTTCCAGTAAATGTCATGGGGTGGTGCAAGGACTGAAATTTTAAATTGACTTCTCAACTTCTTGATATTGTTGGGTCCATAAAATGACGTAGTTTATTTGACGAATTAGACAACAGTTTATGGTAAATATGCAATACATAAATAATTGAAAGCTCCTACATTCCATCACATAACATCACATATCTGGAATATTTACTAGCAGTGCCATGACAGGATCACTGAAGTATCAAAAACCAGACATGGAGTTTATATAGTAATTTGCTCTTGCAATACTTCTCTGTAAATAAATCTTCGAACTCAGATACTTATGTTCGGCATCTTCCTGAATATATGTGGCGACGTTCGTAAAACATACAGCCACGTAGAATAAATAGATAATCGTCAATTCTCAGGAACAACAGCTTCAACGTCCTCCCTGGACGGAATCTTACAATCAAAGGCCCCGGCCAACGGTCTGCATCAATTAGCACAGCACCTACTCTACGTCATCATCTCTAAGTGACATCAGAGTAACATCGCATTCAATTATAAATTACAATTGTGCAAAAACATATCATGTTGGCCACAAATAGAATTCTTACCGTGTAGAATAACTGGTAACAAAACTAACCGTGCTCAACATGTAAAATACATGATAAATCTTAATTATCAGCATACAGATATCATTCAACATAATATCGTGCTAACAGATTTCAGACCTATCAAACTCAAACCTTACCCTATACCGATTCATTTACAATCTCAGGTACAGGAAGAAATGAAACAAATGATTAGGTTAAACATCATTGAACCTTCTAATTCACCATATAGTTTTCCTATGGTATTGATTAGAAAAAAAGACAAATCTATTCGTATTTGTATAGATTTCAGACGTCAAAATTATGTCACAATTAAGGATGCGGAACCGTTACCCCTGCTTGAATCCCTACTTGATAGATTGTCTACAGCTATATTCTTCACAAAGTTTGACCAATCCAAAGGATATCGGCAAGTGCCATTATCTGACAAATCTAAGCCTTATACAGCTTTCGCTACACCTTTAGGTTTGTTTCAGTTCAATTACATGTGTTAACGCTCCTGCTACTTTTGTTCGCATGATGCGTAGACTATTCTCTGATCGTGAGGATTCGATCACTTACATAGATGATGTTTGTTTATTCTATCATACTTGGGATGATCATGTTAACGAAATTCATTCTTTGTTGAATAGCTTACGCTTTCACAACATTACTGCTAGACCCTCCAAAACCAGAATAGGATAGACTGAAATGTCTTTTCTTGGTCATAACTTTATTCATTTGACATAATGTAGCAGTCACACACCTTATTGGTTATTTGTCTGCTTCATGTCATCTATTGTTGTTATTATATTATTATTAATGTTTTGCATTATAATGTAACATTGAGATGACATTAAGTGACTACCGTTACCTGACGAGACAAGTAGGTGTTTCAGACGGTATGAAGGATGAGAATGCATGGACTGATATAATCATTTTGTTTTTACATGTTGGCTGATCTTGCTATGGTTACCTCACTTTGCTGTTAAACTGTTTTGGGTCATTTGTAGACAATGGTATTAGCATTTTGTGGTACTGTCCACGCCTCGTGTGTTAAATTGCCTACTTTGTGGAACAAAAATGGGTACTATACAATTTCATACTAGCATTGAAATTTGATGTTACCATCTATTCACTCTGGTGATGTTTTACTCACAGCACGTAAATAATAAAATCTGCGTTTTCATTATTTGACGGGGGGGGGGGAGGAGTAGATGTTATGATTAAAACTCATACCATATCGGTCGTTATCAAATAGGTATCGATTAGAGACCATTGTTGTTGATGTACTGAATCCATGGGTTACCCGGAAGTACGTCATTGCCTTTTGGGGCAGATATAGCAGAAGTCAGCCGCTCTCAGTTTAGCAGAAGTGAAGGATTCTTCTGGGCCTTTTCTGTGTGTATTTCAAGGTGGACGGACGCATATATGTCTAGTTCCTGGATGGTGTTATTTCTACAGAGTCCTAAAGAGTTTCAACATCTAGATCGCCCATATACCTCATTGGGTCGATGCTAGAGTATTATATTGTGAGAATGGAATGCTGAATTATGATGCACGTGAGTTGAGACTTTCAAATAAGTCTGCATGCAAATGTCGAGGACATCGTGTCATTAGCAGACTGAATAGCGACGCCCAAGACTGGCTAGATATGCCATGATCTTATGAACATATATTTTATGAATTAACTTGAGCTTTGAACTGTGAAAAAAAATGTGTCGTCCTATCGTCCAAACTGGCCTTTGCAACATCTTTATTGTCGAAGATCAGGATTGTGCTTGAGGGATGAATGTTAAACTCTTTTATCGGCACTTGTGCATGCCATACTTACTACACAAAGATATATGTTATAAAGGAGTGACCTCTCCGAAGACCAACCCCTAACAATGATGGGAGTTCTAACCGTTACATTGGGAGTCTATATCGCTACAACATACATGAAAAGTGCACGCATATACTTATTTGCATACACAATCCTACACACATATACCCTCATGCATACATATATCTACATCCACACGAGTACCATGATATATATATATATATATATATATATATATATATATATATATATATCATATATATATATATATATATATATATATATATGTCAGAACTAGACACATGAGAATACTTGTGCTGTCAGAGCGAACTCTCTACTGGTACTACGGGTTTAAGGTACTTCCACACTAGACTCTTAGCTCGCTGTCTCAAAGGTACAACCATAGCAACTAGTGTCACCACTCTAAAATTTAGTGCGCAATTATGCTGTGACATCCACACCCCCCCCCCCCTTAAGAAATAAAACGCAGTTTTCTTCCATCGGAGGAGTACGCCCCATCCCCTCTGGGTAAGAACGACCGAAATGGCAATATAGCACCTCCATATGCAGATAAGGAATGCCAGAGTTGCTCAATATCATTGACATACATGCCTTCTCACTCACCACATTCGATACAAGAAAACATGTACAAATCCATACCAGGTATTGACAGTCGTGAAAAATAACAACGACTGACTAATCCTGGAGTAACCTACACATAATGCATGTTACACAAAATTCTGTATAAATAATTGTCACCAAGCAGCAATATGTTATCGTATAAATAATTATCTCTTATAATCTAGTCGTAAATATACGATAATGATCTACGTACACATAGAGTACAACTTTCTAAATATTGCCTTTATGGCAGCATAATACTACATCGCATACCATACCACATCATCATGACAATTTAAATAGACATAAAACATTTCTTAAATAAGTTCCAATAACTACTTTCTTCAGATGTACCTTTCATATCGACTATAACTGTCCAATCATTTCACAACCTGGACAAGACATCTGCTACCACATTGTATACACCCTGAATTGGTAAAATCGTAAAGTTAAATTGCTGTAGCAATAATGCCCAGCGTGTCAATTTAGCACTGGTAGATTTAGCCGACTGCAAAATCAGCAGTGGTTTGTGAGCTGTAATATCTTTGAAACCATAATATCTTCAGGTTTCATGGTGTTATGACCAACTACATGGCCTAGGAAGCTCAGCTCTGCATACCCAATGGACACTTTGCTCGGGCGAGCAGTGAGTCCATGTACCTTCAGGCACTTGAGCACGGCAAACAGCCCATCCAAATGCTGCTCCCAAGTTTTGTGGAAAATGCAGATATCATCGATTTATGTAATCACATCGTCTCTGTGCCCCAGTAGCTTCCTCATCATTCTTACAAATGTGGCGGGTGCATTTACTAACCCGAAAAACATATAATTGAATTGAAATAACCCTCTTGGAGTCGCAAACGCCGTGAGAGGTTTTGCCGCCTCAGCCGATGGCACTTGCCAAAATCCTCTTGCTAAATCTAACTTCGTGAAAAATCTAGCATTGCAAAGTTTGGTCAGAAGCTCTTCCTGGTTGGGCATAGGCTCTGCGTCGACTACCGTTATGGTATTGAGTTTCCGAAAATCAATACACACTCTGAGGGCCCCGCTCTTCTTCTTAACCACCACCATGGGGAAAGAATATGGGGATTCTGAGGGAGCGATGATATTTAACCGAACCATTTCGTCAATCTCTTTTTCGATCGCCGCTTTATAATGAAGTGGTAAAGGATAAGGCTTAACTCTGATAGGCTTGTTATCAGTTAAAGCTATCGCGTGAACTGTTAAGTCTGTTTTACCCGGCAGATCCGTAAGTACGTCATCAAAATCCCTCAGTATAGCGTGAACCTGAGCCCTCTGACTATCGGTTAAATTTGGACACACCGACACGTCGGTCCAATATTCGGTAGGAGTTATCGGCACGAGAGACAGCTGTAGGTTTCCATCGTCGCAGCTGTCTTCGACACTATCAATCACCACTGCCGCCGCTACCTCCGAACATCGCGAACTCATGGTCTTAACCACCGAAGATAACTCGGGAGGACGCTCCACGTAAGGTTTGAGCATGCTCACGTGGAACACATTTTCCTTCTTCCTAACCTCTACAACGTAGTCGACATCGGTTACCTTCTTATGAATCCGGAATGGCCCTTGCCAGGAGATGCTCAACCTATCTTCTTTTGTAAGCAAAAGCAGCCACACTTCATCCCCTGGTTGAAATGTTATAAGCTTAGTACCTCGGTTTGCATACCGGCGGTACTGAATACCCACCTGGGTCAAGTTTTCCCGCGCTAATGCACAGGACCTAATTATCCTCTCACGTTGGAGAGTCATACGCAGATACTGCCGCTCCGTCTACGTGTTTACCTACCAGCCAGTCCTTTAGTACGTGCATTTGACCCCTGGGGTTTGCACCATACAGCAATTTGAATGGCGAGAAGCCCGTACTCTGATGCGGGGCTTCCCTGTAGGCAAACAACACCGCTGGAAGGTACCTATCCCAATCCTGAGGGAATTCGGCAGTCACCTTCGCCAGCATATGTTTTACTGCACCATTAAGGCGTTCACAAACCCCATTCGCTTGCGGATGGTAGGGAGAGGTGAAAGACTGGGAAATTCCCAGTAATCTAGTTACTTCTGACATTTCGTGGGAAATAAATTGCGTCCTCCTGTCAGAGAGTATACACTCTGGGAATCCGAAGCGACTGGATAACAGCTAAAGAGCTTCCGCTACCGCCTGTGAGGTAATAGATCGCATAGGCACTGCCTCTGGCCACCTGGTACACAAGTCTACCATTGTAAGAATGTACCGAAAACCTCTGTCGGACGTCACGGACAATGGGCCTATGATATCCACCGCAACCTTCTGAAACGGGCGAAGAGCTAAGTCTACTGTCTGGACCGAAGCCTTCGGCGACCGGCCCTTATGAGACATCTGTTGAAACACAACACAAGACTTACAGTATGCCTTGATGTCTTTATTAAGTTCTGGCCAGTAAAATTCGGAGAGAACTCTATTTCGAGTCCTAGCCACTCCCATATGGCCAGCAAAAGGAGAGTCATGCGCTAACTCCAGCACCTTCGCTCTCCACTGGCTTGGCACCACCACTTGCCTTATAAGTTGCTGTTGTTTCTCGAAACACCGACTTAAGATCTGGTCCTTATACTCAAACCAGTACCGTGCTGTTTTGGTCTGTTTAACGTCTTTAGTTTTCGCTACTTCTAACAGCCTCATTAGCGTCCTGTCTGTTTTCTGTCCCTCTACAAAATTACCGACTGAGACGTCTCGCACACTTAACACATCATCTACCGTCGATGGGACTCGAGGAGCCTCGGCCCTATCATACTCCTCTTGTAGTCTTACCTGCACCCTAGTTAGCACTGCATTAGCTACTACACCCCTATTATTTTCCCATTCGCGTATCTCTTCCGGCGTGCAATTTCGAATTCCTTGCACGTTACCAATAATTAAGTCTGCCACCGCTTTGTTCAGGACACACGCCTGCACCTTTCCTGTCAAGAAGGGGGTGTCTATATCCACAATGGCAATGGGATAATATTCTACATTACCCCAAAGGTGATGCACCTGACTGTCTTATCTGTCAGACATGACTCCTCGATGCAGGAGCGACGTACATCTATGGTAGTACATCCCGTGTCTCTAAGCACGGACACCTGTCTCGACTGCACCGACCCTGTACAAAGTTCGAGTTTCCCACCTTCCTCTAGGGACGAAAGGCAGGGTAAAGTGTGCCCACAAATCAGCAATGGTTTTCCATCTGGTACAAACAACTATCTGCATCCCTCACAGTCTTCATTATTGATAGTGTCTAGCACACATGCCACATTAGCATTCTCTGGCTTAGACTTACAGTTACTGGGTAAGTGACCTATGCCCTCACAATGGTGGCACTTACATTCTGTCCTGTCCTTGTTAGGACTATTATTCGGAGACGAACGCGTATCGGAGTCCGAACCTCGACCATCCGACGATCTATTTTTATGTTTGTACCCTTTACTTTTATAAAATGACTTGTCCCTACTTTTCGAGTCTTGGAACCGCAAATGTTTCCGCGTTTGGAAATTTTCTCCATCGCTATCACTACCGGATTGTCTATTATACCCTCTGTACTGAAAACGTCGTTGTGGTCTAAAATTTCTGTAATTGTCTCTGCCTGATTGGTAAGGGCGGGGTGACCTGTCAAATCTTGAACTCATAGACCTATCGGCACTACTTGCACGGCGTTGCCATGGCCGCTGCACTTTGCCGACCCCAGCAACTAACGCATCGGACAGACCTGACATCTGAATGGACTTGTCTGAATGGGCCAGGACATAATGGTGACCCAGTTGGGCCATGGACTCAATGTCCTTTGGTTGACGTTCCTGAAAGAACGCAACCAACTCACTAGAGCACGAGGACAACACTTTGTCCCGTAGAACTAAGTCCAGCAAGCCATTATAATCCTTAAGAATTCCCTCCATTTCGATCCATCTATTCAATAGAAGTTTGATCTTCGAGATAAAATCCTCGAAGTCTTGGTCTGCGATAGGCATCGCGTTCTTAAAACGCGTCCGGTAGCCGTCAGCAGTCAGACGGAACCTCCGGAGCAATCTCTCCTTTACTTTGTCATAATCGGCCCTTTCCTCTATGGGGAGGCTATAAAAAGTCTCCATCGCGGGCCCAACTAGCAGTGTCGACAAAAGAGATGGCCACTGATCAGTATCAGCCTTATAGGCTACACATTTGGCCCCAAATCTTTCTAAAAAGAAATCTAAACTGTCTATTTTCTCATTAAAATTTGGTAGCCGCAGCCTAAAAGGACGATGAGCCCCACCAGAAGTTGAGTTCTGACCACTCGCACCCACTTCTAACTTCTTTAATTGTATCTCCTTCTCCATCATTTTCTCTTCCAGAGCTATTCTCATTCTCTCCTTCTCCAACTGTAACTCTCTATCTTCTCTCATCATCTTTTCTTGTAACTCGAATTCTCTCTGTTTCCACTCACTTTCTTCTTTCATCTTCTTTTCTTGTACCTCGAATTCTCTCTGTTTCCACTCACTCTCTTCTTTCATCTTCTTTTCTTTTAACTCCTTATCTTCTTTCATCTTCTTTTCTTGTAACTCCTTATCTTCTTTCATCTTCTTTTCTTGCAATTCGAATTCTCTTCTTTTTAGCTCTAACTCCTCAGCTCGAGCATCTCTTAGAGCGTTTTGTTTAACAGTTCTCTCCCTCTCTTCCTTTTCTTTCCTTTCCTTCTCCTCCTTTGCTTCCTTCTCTTTCAAAGTTCTTTGATTTTCAACTGAGTTGAATTCTGCCTTGGCAAATTCCACCAATTCTTTTCCTGTGTACCCGGCTTGCGTGCCAATCCGCATGCAAGTGTCCATATCCATGATGTACACTAGTAGTTCTTCCTATTAACTTTAGTATAAATCTCTATAATATAATTACTCGACTGTATACGTTGCACTTGAGTCAGCAAATAAATTTCTGCTTACAATAATATTCAGTAATAATATGGTAAATATTGATATCTCTTCATCAATTTACAAATATATATATGCATGAAAGTAAATACCACCTCGTAGTTTATTATGTAAATATGATTCACGTTTACGTTATGGTCTCACTAAAGTCTCACTTAGCCTTTTGGCTATGTTCTCACCACTTTGTGAAAATCAGGTCTTTCTGGCCCCTTATTCTCTACTAAATCCTTACTCAAACTTACAGTAGTCTATAGTTGCACTTTGACACCCATATAACAACTTATAATAGTCAATAGTTGTATAATAACAACTTTATGATGCTTTATGTTGCTATGACACCACTATATCAACTTAGTCACCACTTAGACTTTACTTCACAGTCTTTACTGGCACCCACACTGGTGCTATATTCAATAACACTCCACTTATTACTCACCTCTGTAATCTCTGCTAAGCAAGCACTACCTATGGCAAATGAACACAAATGTAAACTACACAAATGAAAGCAACACACACATCACACCACGAAAACAAAATTCCAGTCACGAGGAAATAGATGATAGAATACAAAGAGAAGAGATAGCTTAATATCTACAATGCGTGACTGAGCACGAACAAAAACAAGGGATACCTGTAAACGTATTTACAAGATAGTAAGATAGGACAAGATAACACACCACTTAAACAGAACACAAGAAATACAGAATGTACACGACAATATAAATACACACTTCACAACTACAGCTAACACTAACAGGGCTCCGGAATGTAAAGTAGGGCAGTCGCAGGAAATTCGTCTGCCAGACTCCACCACAGAACAAACACGCCACAACCTAATAGAATTGGTCTAATCCAATCTTTCCTATAAAAGGCCAAACTGGATTACACTCACACACCAATACACTATAACACTAAAGACACTACGAAAACCACACTCAACAATGAGGTGCTAGAAGCTAACTATTGCCCCAAGCACTGTATTCACCTCAGTGAAAAAAATTAAGTACCTAAACAGTAGAATATTACTATAATGTATCAAAATATATAATCCAGATAATTCCAAACTATAAGGAACACAGAGCAAGAGCAAATTTAACTAACAATCACTCTACCTACACACCAAGTCACACTTACACAATAAAGAAATGTTAAACATGAGGAAAGAAAACAATAACAAACCGTGAAGCAAATACAAAAACAGCACTACGCTATATACCAGGTTGAAAGTAACTAATAGATATAATCAGTAAAGAAGACAGAAAATATCATTAAATTATCAGAGAAAGAAGAAAATATTAATATAACATATAATACATAAACATACAAACAATAACTTATCTGAAGCTCCAACGGCGCTTGAGCAAGCAGAATCCTTAGCCCTGACGATGATAATGATCACAGAACGAACGAAACTTCACACTAGGATACGTAAAATCCAAACGAATATAAGTCCAGGAATCACTTCACTGTCAAATATGAGTGTTACGGTATGATATTTTTTCACGCACAGACCTTAGTATCCTTCAGGGTGCTTCCACAGCACTGTCTATAATACACTGGGACTGTCTACTCATACACAGTTCAGCTACACAGCTACAATACACAGTCTTCTGTAAGTCGGCAGGACACAATGCACAAACAGATTCACCCCTGGTTGGGCAGTTCTGGGTTGACAGACATGTCACTATCGTCGGCCTAGGAAGGTCACGTCAGAGCAATGTCACTGGCGTCGGCTTAGGAAGGTCACGTCAGAGCTTATTTACCCATGGCTGGGCACCCCAGTAAAGGCAGGTCACAGCAAGAGTCCAGCTGAACAGCTCCTTCATGTAGCGGGAACACGATGACTCGCCTATATTCCAACCACCCTAACCATACTCGTATGCCTATATGAACTTAAAAGTTCACAAAGGTCCTCCACAACAACTCCTAACCCTTCTACGGTAACACTCAAAGCTACAGTGAAAGAGGCAGGATAGCGCAACAACCGAAGTCGTCTCCCCGCCCTGTTGAACACGTAACTTTGCTCCGCAGGGAGCCCCGAATGTTACCAAGAAATCGTGAGGACTACCTTGCTATCTATCTATTTAAAGCCTGACTTCACTGCACCTCTATTCCAAACACTTGACACAATATTTCAGCAATGCTTGCCAAACTAACCAGCTTTACATACTATATGACCCACTAACACCACCTGTCACTCCGTTGCTCCAGCTGGATCAATGTTGCCAACCACCAAACAAACTCAGAGATACGTCAAACTGCCCCGTCTGACGCACATTGTAACAAAAGCTTAAAACTTCAATAATTGTATACAACCCTGCAACAATACCATAACAGACAACTTGAAACTTAACAACGTTTTATTTCACCGTGTATGGACTGAAATATACTGACAAAATGGCCATTCCCGCTGTGATACTGGAAAGTAGGTCAGCCCTGGAAATCGAGGTCAGGACAAAGACCGTAAACAAGACACTAACAGATCGACACATACACTGGACCCTGAAATGTAAACAACTCACCCAGTGAGTTGCAGAAAATATGAAGGCGCTAACACAGTAGCTTTACTAACCTTCTGAGCCAAATACTAGCTCAACAAGATATCCAAATAATACACGCAGAGCTAATCTACTCAGCAACCGCCATGACAATCACTCACATAGGCGGAGCACACTACTGACAAAACGCAATACATCATTGCAATCATGAAATACAATCCAAGAGGATATCAAACTAGCAACAAATCACTACTCCTGATCTCATGAAAATAACGGCAAGAAGTAATGAGCAATAGTGGCAACTCTATAACTTTCCCCAGCAAAACTGCTGACCACGGCCATCAACGACTTCTCAGTCGAGCGGACATATCATGACTAACTTTTCCGCCAAACCGTTTCTTCCGGTTTTCCTTCTAGCCAAAAACCGGCTGGACAGGTATCCAAAGATGAATACCAGGGTTGTCACACTACAGTGTAACCACTCTAAAATTTAGTGCGCAATTATGCTGTGACAATATATATATATATATATATATATATATATATATATATATATATAATATATATATATATATATAATATATATATGTGTGTGTGTGTGTGTGTGTATGTATGACATATATATATATATATATATATATATATATAATATATATATATATTAATATATATATATATATATATATATATATATATATATATATATATATATATATATATATATATATATATATATATATATATATATATATATATATATATATATATATATATATATATATATATTTGGAATAAAAATTGATAACGAAGAACTGGAAATGTTAATGAATTCGAATACTTACGATCAATCATCAACAGCTCTGGCGACTGTGCAGTAGATATTAAGAGAAGACTTGCAATTGCTTCACATAAACTAATACAGATGAAAAGCCTATGGCAAGGCACAAGCAAAGAAACAAAGTTACAACTGATCAGAGCATGTATATTCCCAGTAGCAACATTCGGCTGCGAGACATGGACACTCAATAAAACAGTTGCAAAAAATGTTACATCATTCGAAATGAAATGCTACAGAAGGGTGTTGAGAATACCCTGGACAGAAAAACAAGACCAACAGAGAAGTAATGCACTCACTAAACGTAGAGGAAAATTGCTTCCTAAATACCATCGCAATAAGGAAGCTGCAATTTTTCGGTCATATAAAAAGACATAATAGTCTGGAAAAAATAGTGATGGAAGGCATGGTCCCTGGAAAAAGGGGAAGGGGTCGACTTAGACGACGGTTGACCCAGGACATCACAGAGAGTCTGAACTTGGCTTTGGCTGATGCAGATCGGCTTGCCCAGAATCGTGATGCGTTCAGAGCAGCTGTAATGGAGACAACGTTCTGAACAGAATAAGTCACATGATGATGATGATGATGATAAATATATAGATACGGACACTACTATAGAAAGTTTCACTAGCTTTGCCGAACTTCAAAATGCTATATCTCAGCGAATATATAACGCATATAAGTGAAATTTTGTGTGTGAATCTGAAATGGTATAGACCCTATGAATTAAATTTTTCATTAAAATGCGGCCATTGGTTTCAATTTTCGTTTCTTTGCGATATAATATAAAATCCTACGTGCCAACACACATCACACGCACACATATTGAAATGTCTACAGTAAATTATACGACCTCATTTGCACATTTTTGGTTTATCAAGCAATTGGCATGATTTTTGAGTGAAATTGCGTGAAATCGCACTTCTTGAACATAAAACAGTTTATATCCGGTGCAACGCACACATTGTCAATCAGAGGTGTGTCTACAAAAATTATTGTGTGGTTAAGAAGGAAAAATGAGTCTGCGAGTACATTTTATGACATTACAGCAAATCACAAATAGGATTTTTAAGTATTTCTGCAATGAACCTACTCGAGGAAAACTATATCATTCTATTTCAAATCCACAAAAGAGGACTATTCACGCCTTGGGGATAAGCAAACGATCATTGCACCGCTGGATAGCGACATCTGAAATGTCTAATTCCAGTGTTTTACACACGAAAATTAGGCCAAGAGTGGTGGATAATTTTGACAGAGAATTG
Source organism: Oreohelix idahoensis (assembly GCA_024509875.1). Taxonomy (NCBI): domain Eukaryota; kingdom Metazoa; phylum Mollusca; class Gastropoda; order Stylommatophora; family Oreohelicidae; genus Oreohelix; species Oreohelix idahoensis. The sequence goes on from JAMPIV010004330.1 coordinate 427,887, forward strand.
ATCCGCAGAGAAATTTGCAATATGTTTCACAATAATGAGGCAGTGACTTTAAGGAAATTGAAAATTTGGTTAAGAAAGAATAATGACATTGATATTTCCAAATCTACGCTATGGAGGACTATTAGGAGTTTGGGATTCACTTTTAGAAAATATATTGGTGGTAGAAACCTTATTTGTGAGAAGCCTCATATAGTTGCAATGAGAAGCAAATATTTACGCGAGGTCAGAGAAATGAGAAGAGATTGTTATGATTTTGTGTATTTAGATGAAACTTCGATCAATGCGCACCACAGTAATGAACGAGAATGGCAATCATCTGATGGAACAACTAAGAGACTAGTACCAAGCAGCAAAGGACAGCGCCTAATAATTGCACATCCAGGAAGCAGCCATCATGGGCTTCTAAATAATACTGAACTCATATTTGTTTCAAAATCCACAGATAATAGGGATTACCATACAGAGATGAATGGCAAGATATTTCAAGATTGGATTGTGAATCATGTACTTCCTTCCTTGGATAGACCGTGGTGTTTGATAATGGACAATGCCTCATATCACAAGGTTGTGGCACCAGAAGATAAAGTTTCTAATTCACCAAGTATTAAAGATGTAATAAAGATTTGGTTGACCATAAACAACATTCCATTCAACGAAATGTCCATGAACCTGAATTACTTGGAATTGTAAAAAAAAGACACAGCATACAAAGATATTTCACATAGACAAGGCAATCCATGAACATGGTCACAGATGTTTAAGATTACCTCCTTACCATTCTCACTTAAACCCAATAGAATTAGTATGGGCTAAAATTAAGGAACAGATAGCAACAGAAAATAGAACGTTCAAATTAAAAGATGTTGAAATACTTATAAAAGCCGCAGTCTCCAATATAGCCAGGGATTATTGGAAGAAAAGTGAGAACCATGTGTTACAAGAGGAAGAGGAATATTGGAAGAATGATGGTTTGTCCTTCATTCAGCCGAGATTGATTTTCAATTTCTCGGAGACATCTGATTATGATTCGGATGAAGTTTTATTTCTTTAAAGATGACCTTACCGTTATTCACAAGCACATTAGAGGAGCAACGTTCCATTATGATATTTATGAACCGCAAAGAGATGATACCCATTGAAATAATTAGATCAAGGAAGGTCCAGTTTGGTAGCGCATTAAATGTCAATGACAAACAATGTCACGAGTATTTCGCATGCAGATCATTTAAGAAATCATCTTCAACACGTATTCAATTGCAAACGTGATGGCCACATTATTGTAATAGTAGACATGCCTATGCCTAATCAATTCACAGAATCTGTGCATGAAGTGGTAAAATTTCTTTTCTCGATACACAATAATTAGTATGCCGACAAAGATCAAAGGATTTCATCCGTTTATGGGAACTGGACAAGATGCACAGATATAAAGTATATATTTGTTGGGTCTAACCCAATATAACATCGTATGCAAAAAATGGCATTAATACGTTAGACAGTTAATCAGATAATTACATTTGTTTGAGGGCAAAGCTAGTGAAACGTGCTATAATACATTTTCCCAAGAAATAATGTTGTGGTGTGTGCAAAAATTAATGGTCTATGTCTTTTCTGAAAATTACGATAGCTGATTTAAGTATTTTGTTTTATGTGTGCATGTATGTAGAAAAAGTTTAGAATTAAAAACTCTTCGCTGATAGAGGGCTTTATTTCTACTAATCCATACCATATGTCTATATTCTGCTAAAAGCGTTTGTAGATACAAGGTCTGTCCGGAAAGTAATGAGACTGATTCCATAAAATTGGTTTATTTCAAGACATGATCTACACATTTCTTACAGAATTGAAAATCTGTCTTTTTTAGGGTATCATGTGTAAGAACTTTCACTATCTATCTATCTATCTATCTATCTATCTATCTATCTATCTATCTATCTATCTATATATCTATCTATCTATCTATCTATCTATCTATCTATCTATCTATCTATCTATCTATCTATCTATCTATCTATCTATCTATCTATCTATCTATCTATCTATCTATCTATCTATCTATCTATCTATCTATCTATCTATCTATCTATCTATCTATCTATCTATCTATCTATCTATCTATCTATCTATCTATCTATCTATCTATCTATCTATCTATCTATCTATCTATATATCTATCTATCTATCTATCTATCTATCTATCTATCTATCTATTTATCTATCTATCTATCTATCTATCTATTTATTTATCTATCTATCTATCTATCTATCTATCTATCTATCTATCTATCTATCTATCTATCTATCTATCTATCTATCTATCTATCTATCTATCTATCTACCTATCTATTTATCTATCTATCTATCTATCTATCTATCTGCCCTCCAGCCTGTCTGTTTGTTTGTCCATCTGGCTGTCAGTTATGATTATGTTTATCGGTCTGTTAGCAATCTTTTTGCCTGACGGTCTGCCTGCCTGTTTGAGTGCGTGTCAGTCTGCATATCTGCTTTCCTGGGTGTCTGTCTGTCTACCTGTTTGCCGGTATGTCTGCCTGAGTGCTTGTCAATCTGAGTATCTGTCGTTCAGTGCGTCTGTCTGTCTGTCAGTCTGTCTGCATGCCTGTCTGAGTGTATGGCTGTCTAATCTAGAGAGATATAACTGTTTTGTGGTGTAAAAAACAATAATATAACAATAAATTTAACACAAGCGAACAAGAAGACCACGACACTTACGGCAGAACATAGCAACAAAATATGAACAGGAAATAACAAACCAGAGTGTACCGCCGAGTCAGAGACTGACCAAGGCTGTGATTCATTATCGCTCACTTTTGTGCGAAGATGGCACTTGATGTGAATGTGGACGTCATGTTATGTCCGCGAGTATATGTCGTGACAAAGAAAGAGAAGAATCAGTGACAATCAAGCATGTCGTTAGAAGTGGCTCTTGTAAGACTGTTCATGTGGTTAGCAATCTTCCCTTATAACACAGACTGATTACTACAGAAAATTCTACCACAAAAGCATATCAAATATTTTGGCGCTGTCTTTCTGTATGGGATCTAACTGGAATGACGATTAAAAGAGACAATATGAACCACCTCTACAACAGTAGAGAGAATCTAACAGAGCAATATAATCACTATAATAGATCAATTAAAGATATGGACGGAATATTTCTAGCAACTTCTGAATAGATCAGCTCCACAACACCCTACCCCAACCCATTTTTTAATCCAGCTAGGAGAGAATAAACCATCAGCCAACAAAACCACATGAAGCAGAAATTAATGTTATGGCGAGTATCTCCCTTGGTCTCCCGTAGGAGTCCACGAATGGTGACCAGAGAGTTAGAGAAAAAGGAAGAGTTTATAGAAATAAGTAACCTTCACTCAAGAATTACTCATACAGTGAGGTAAATAGGAGGATCTAAGGAAGAAAACTGCAAAAAACTGATTGTTCTCGGTTTTTGTAAAGTTTATAACCCCGCTGCTTTTCTGCGAGATAAATATGTGTCACTATGTAACAATAGACTCGTGTTCAGTAAGTCCATAGCAATGGTAATTCAGCAATATATATAGAGATACTTTGATGTATCTTTATATACATATTTAAAATGAGTTCATACAGATGCAAACATCAATCTCCCATCAACCAAGTCAAGTTATCAACTCCAACGATGGATATATATATATATATATATATATATATATATATATATATATATATATATATATATATATATATATATACACACATTTTTTCTTAAAATTAGGAAACACCACTATAAGATGTAGAATCTTACACATATCTTGGCAGAAATATACACAATGTTGGAGGGACAGACAGTGATATCAAAATAAGAATACAAAAAGCAAGAAGATCTTTCATTGCATTAGGATACATATGGAGATCAAGAGAAATTAAGTCCAACACAAAAATTAGCAACTCAAATGTCAAGTCAGTACTATTATATGGCTCAGAAAGATGGAGAACAACAAAAAAAAGCTACAACCATTCATAATTTAGTGATTGGGTAGAATAGAAGGATTGAAATGGTATTAATTCTTAATCTACAAACCCTAGTTTTAGTACAGTCAGGAAGATTCGTGGGAACAGTGACTATGAATACACTATCTAAAGTTTAGCACTATTAATTGTAATGATTACTTCTGGTTTTAATCACGTCATATACTAGAAATCTCTCTTGTCTCCTATCTGGCTAGCTTCTCCCCTCTATCTGTGTGATATAAGGGGAGGCACAGAGTCTTTAACACGCCTGTCTTATATTGGAAAATTTTTGGTACGCAAAGCTTATTTTCGGGGTTAGTTTATTTACTACACCAATTACCACTATAGTGGTGTCTTAATTTGTATCATTCTGTCCTACGCATCTTTTTTTCTAGGGGAAAAGGGTGGGGAGGGGGGGGGTGTCAAGGAGTGTTTGAAGGTTTCGTCTAGATTATTTTAAAACTCTTTATTTTTCTATTCCTTCACATTTTGTCTGTTTTCTCTACGAAATATTTGCATCTGCGGTCTGTTCTATTGCTGTTTTTCAATTCTTTACTAATAGTTCTGTCATACGATCATAATGCTATTTTCTCCTACAAAGGCACTAAAAGTATTTCTTTAAGGACGTTAGTACAATTTATTCGCTTGGTCAAAACCACAGTGGTTCCCAGAGGATTATATTTCCGTGTTCAGTGGTCAAATGAAGACCGCCACGATAAATCTTCCGGCATGGCTGAACGAGAGACGGGAAATAATTAACTTGACGTGGGAATCAGAAATGTTTTAACTTCATGAGAACATATGCTGAGTTTTGAAATCACTTGTTGATAACCGTTGGAAGAGAACGTACGCTTATAGAAGACAAGCCTCAAGCTAACTCATATCTACAGTACATGTGCTTTGAGAGTAAACGCTACTCAAATTCTATTTCTTAAGCTGTGGATACTAGTCCTGAGCGGTAAGCAAACTCTCAGTATTCGCTTAATTAGCTAACTCTAATATCAAGGGATTAGTTTATTGATGTAAAGTGTGAAATACTTAATTCGCCTTTAAGGAAAATACTGACGTCACGGTTCAGGTAAATATATTTTTAGGCACCATTCTGAGACGAAATGTCCAGAGTGGCTGTAGGTAATATATCTGTGTAAAACAGAAGAATATTTAACTGTATTATCTTCCACGGCGCAGTTACAGAATCCTAGTCAGTTTCTGGATTTTGATTGCTGTAAATTGTTGCGAGTACACCGCCTAGTTGCTCCTATGATACAGAGAGAACTAGTGCTTACGTCACAAACCCTCTGGCGGTGATCACAAATCAGCAACCCTGAGCATTCTACAACATTTAGGCATTCAAAACCTCGTCTGCACCTGAACATCATAACTCAACTTCACAACCAGGTTAACAAAAAGCCAAGTCACCTCTTGAACTGTAGCCCCACTGAAGCAAACAATCCAGTTGGTAATTCTTACCTACTGAGACGCCCAGGAGAAGTCCAAGCAGATAAGTCTACTTAAAACCCAGGTCAAAATCAGAATTCATTTTTCCAAGAAATAACTTCTTCTTTATCGTTGATCCTTAGCCGCCGACCGTCAAAGCAGTCAGTGGTCATCACGCATAGTGGCGTTTTGTAGGGCAACAACAAATTGATTCCACTTTGCTCGGTTGGCGGCATCCTTCGCACAGTGCCCCAACTCTGGTTCATTCTTTGCATCTCAGCCTCCACAGTCCTCCGCCAGGTTGTTTTTGGTCGGCCTCTCTTTCGTTTTCCTTCAGGGGTCCAAAGCAAAGCTGTTCTTGTGATGGCATCGGGGTCTCTTCTGAGGACATTGCCAACCCAACTCCAGCGTCTGCCAGCTATGATGGTGTGCATGTCCTCTTGCTTGCTCCGAGTAAGCATATCTTGATTGGTGATGGTAAGAGTTGCTGATTCTTTATTGATATGGGCTCAGAGTTGCTCACATTGAGCGTCATGACCTCTGACTTCTTTAAATTGATGTTCATGCCCACCTGCTGGCTAAACTTATAAAGTCTATCCGTTTTTTCCTGGATGTGTGGATGTGAATGTGCTAGTAGTGCAATGTCATCTGCATATTCCAGATCTTCCAATGTAGAAAATGTAGTCCATCTTATTCTTCTTGGACTGCCCTCTGTTGTCTGGCGCATCACCCAATCTATGACTGTTAAAAATAGAGTGGTTGATAAGGGGCATCCCTGTCGTACTCCTGTCTTCACCTCAAAGATTAGGTTGCTCTCCGAACACTACACGTAAAGTTGGCATAGAGGCTTTTTATGATTAACACTATGCAGCTTGGAATTCCATAAGCCCTCAGTATTTTCCATAAACTTTCCCTATGTATGCTGTCAAAAGCCTTTTCAAAATCAACGAAATTAATGTACAGCTGTCTTTGCCATTCTGAGCACTGCTCTATAATGCTCCTGAGGGTAAATATACGATCTACACATCTTCTGTTCTTTCTAAATCCTGCTTGTTCTTTCCTCAGTTTGTGGTCTACTGCTTTTGAAATTCTCTGTATAATTATCTTGCCTAGTATTTTGCTGGGAACTGAGAGAAGAGTGATTCCTCTCCAATTATTGCAGTCTGCAAGATCTCCCTTCTTGGGCAATTTGACAATTATTCCTTTGTTCCACTCTGATGGTGTTGTCCCCGTTTTCCAGACTTGTGCAAATAGTGGTTCTAATAGTTCTGCTGCTAGCTCAGGGTATGTCTTAAAGTGCATTTAAGCTATCATTGCCAGGAGCTTTTCCGTTCTTTAACCCTTTGATTGATGTGATGATTTCTTCTGTTCGTGGAATGTCTGTATTTACACTTTTGGCAAATTTATATCGTTTCTTAATGTCAGCCGCAAAAGCTTTTCTGGTAAGGGGGTCCTTCAATTTGCTGATGTCAAACCTTTTCTGTGTAGTTACAGTTGGTCCAGCCCTTCTTAGTTTCACTTTCAGTTTTGCTACTACCGAATGGTGATCACTTCCCACATCTGCACCTCTTCTTACCTTCACATCTTGTAATGCATGTCAGTAGTATACAATGCGCAACTTAGGTCGAATTCTGCAGGAGCGCTGCAGGAGCACCTGCAGGAGCATGACTTTTATATAGCAAAAATTCTGCAGGAGCGCTGCAGGGGCAAGATGGCGGACTTGAGCTAACAAGGGGAGGTTATATGGGTCAAGATGGCGGACTTGAGCTAACAAGGGGGAGATAACAAGAGGGCGGGATGACTTTTTATATAAGGAAATACTCATTACGCAGGTGGAGCAGCAGGCGGGATGACTTTTTATATAAGAAAATACTCAGTGTGCAGGTGGAGCATCAGGCGGGATGACTTTTTATATAGGGAAAATGTGCAGGTGGAGCAAGATGGCGGGATGACTTTGTATATAAGAAAATACTCAGTGTGCAGGTGGAGCAGCAGGCGGGATGACTTTGTATATAAGAAAATACTCAGTGTGCAGGTGGAGCATCAGGCGGGGTGACTTTTTATATAAGGAAAACGGGCAGGTGCGCTGGAGGGGCAAGATGGCGGGATGACTTTGTATATAAGAAAATACTCAGTGTGCAGGTGGAGCATTAGGTGGGGTGACTTTTTATATAAGGAAATACTCAGTGTGCAGGTGGAGCAAGATGGCGGGTTGACTTTGTTTATAAGAAAATACTCAGTGTGCAGGTGGAGCATTAGGTGGGGTGACTTTTTATATAGGGAAAATGTGCAGGTGGCGCATCAGGCGGGATGACTTTTATATAAGGGAAATGTGGTGGGGCAAGAGGGCGGACTTGAGCTAACAAGGGGAGGTTATTTTTAGATAACAAGAAGAGGAGGGACAAGATGGCGGACTTGAGATAACAAGGAGGAGATAAGTAGGTTGTTGTATTGTGTGAGTTTATATATAAGGAAATACTCATTGCGCAGGTGGAGCATCAGGCGGGGTGACATTTTATATAAGAAAATACTCATTGAGCGGGTGGAGCAGCAGGCGGGATGACTTTTTATATAAGGAAATACTCAGTGTGCAGGTGGAGCAGCAGGCGGGATGACTTTTTATATAAGGAAATACTCATTGCGCAGGTGGAGCATCAGGCGGGGTGACTTTTTATATAAGGAAAACGGGCAGGTGCGCTGGAGGGGCAAGATGGCGGGATGACTTTGTATATAAGAAAATACTCAGTGTGCAGGTGGAGCATTAGGTGGGGTGACTTTTTATATAGGGAAATACTCAGTGTGCAGGTGGAGCAAGATGGCGGGATGACTTTGTATATAAGAAAATACTCAGTGTGCAGGTGGAGCATTAGGTGGGGTGACTTTTTATATAAGGAAATACTCAGTGTGCAGGTGGAGCAAGATGGCGGGATGACTTTGTATATAAGAAAATACTCAGTGTGCAGGTGGAGCATTAGGTGGGGTGACTTTTTATATAGGGAAAATGTGCAGGTGGAGCATCAGGCAGGATGACTTTTATATAAGGGAAATGTGGTGGGGCAAGACTGCGTACTTGAGCTAACAAGGGGAGGTTATTTTTAGATAACAAGAAGAGGAGGGACAAGATGGCGGACTTGAGATAACCATGGGGAGATAAGTAGGTTGTTGTATTGGGTGACTTTTTATATAAGGAAATACTCATTGCGCAGGTGGAGCATCAGGCGGGGTGACATTTTATATAAGAAAATACTCATTGAGCGGGTGGAGCAGCAGGCGGGGTGACATTTTATATAAGGAAAACGGGCAGGTGCGCTGGAGGGGCAAGATGGCGGGATGACTTTTTATATAAGGAATTGAGGAGGAGGGTAAGCGGAGGAAGATGGCGGGGTGACTTTTTATATAAGGGCTTATGAGGAGGGCAGGCGGAGCAAGATGGCGGGATGACTTTTTATATAAGGAATTGAGGAGGCGGGTAGGCGGATGCGGATGACTTTTTATATAGTAATATATTAGTGTTTATTTTTAGATAACAAGAGGACGTTATTTATAGACATATATTAATTCTGCAGGAGTGATGCAGGGGCAAGATGGCGGGATGCCTTTTTATATAAGGGAAATGTGGTGGCGCTTTGTGGTGACCCGTGACTTTTATATAGCACTATATTAGTTCACTAATAGTGTGTTGTGGTCGAGTGGAGGTTTTTTTTTTGTTGTGGTGGGGGTGATGAGGCATGGGTGTAATGTACCAGGTGGGGTTAGGTTAGGGGTGATATTTTTGTGTGATGTGGTATGGTTTTGGATGTGGAAGAGAGATATTTTAGATGTTGAGGGGAGATGTGGTGACGTTGTCAGGATGCATCTGTGTACATTTTTGGGGTGTAGCAGGCGAGTGGACCAGCATTGAGAGGTGGGAATGAAGAGACGTCGGTGACGAGGTACGGGTGTAATGTAGCAGGTGGGGTTAGGTTAGGGCGGATTTTTGTGTGTTGTGGAATTGTTTTGTTACGTGTGTTGGTGTGTTTGTTTATACAGTCTACAACCGCGTGACTTTTATATAACGAAAATGTGTTGGAGGAGCTATGGAGGAGCAAGATGGCGGGATGACTTTTATATAAGGAAAATCTGGAGGAGCGATGGAGGAGCTCTGGAGGGACAAGATGGCGGGGTGACTTTTTTATATAGGGAAAATGTGCAGGTGCAAGATGGCGAGATGACTTTTTATATAAGGAATTGAGGTGGAGCATCAGGCGGAGGGTGATGACTTTTTATATAAGAAAATACTCAGTGTGCAGGTGGAGCAACAGGCGTTGGTGATGACTTTTTATATAGGAAAATACTCCGATGACTTTTTTATATAGTAATATATTAGTGTTTATTTTTAGATAACAAGAAGACGTTATTTATAGACATATATTAACTCTGCAGGAGTGATGCAGGGGCAAGATGGTGGGATGACTTTTTTATATAAGGAATTGAGGAGGAGGGTAGGAGGAGGCGGGTATATATATATATATATATATATATATATATATATATATATATATATATATATATATATATATATATATATATAATTGATAAAGGGTGTTGCTATACAACTGGTAGATAATGTTTGTCGTAGCTTTTATCAGGTAGGTAATAGATGTTTATATTGCTGTCTGAGCCGAGATGATAGTGATGACAATGTGAAAGTAAGGGGTAAGAAATAGTTTTATCACAAGGTGATCGTGTGAGAGAAAGGACAGTCTCTGGATAGAATAATTTATCACACAACAAGAAGTGATGAAGTGTTTAACCCGTTGGGGAGCGGGTTGAAGGCTGCGTCTGTAAGTGTTTACCGAGACCAGCCTTTGTTACTCGTGTGATTTAATTACCAAGGGGTGAAATTTTTTTTGACAAGAGGCAGATATTTGATTACCAAGAGGACGACATTTTTTTTGACAAGGGGCAGTATTTTTTGGTAAGGGGGAGTCTTTTTTTGACAAGAGGCAGAAATTTGATTACCAAGAGGGCGACATTTTTTTTGACAAGGGGCAGTATTTTTTGGTAAGGGGCAGTCTTTTTTTTGACAAGAGGCAGAAATTTGATTACCAAGAGGGCGACATTTTTTTTGACAAGGGGCAGTATTTTTTGGTAAGGGGGAGTCTTTTTTTTTGACAAGAGGCAGAAATTTGATTACCAAGAGGGCGACATTTTTTTTTGACAAGGGGCAGTATTTTTTGGTAAGGGGGAGTCTTTTTTTTTTGACAAGAGGCAGAAATTTGATTACCAAGAGGGCGACATTTTTTTTGACAAGGGGGAGTATTTTTTGGTAAGGGGCAGTCTTTTTTTTGACAATAGGGAGAAATTTGGTTACCAAGAGGGCGACATTTTTTTGACAAGGGGCAGTATAAATTTTGGGATCGTCTTTGGTGTTTGGAAGAAAACCTTTCACTAAAGTTTGAAAATAAGCAAGAAAGAAGTCTCACTACCTTCCATCTACCGTGTCTGTGGCACATCGTCGGTATTTCGTCGAAAGATAAAGTGTACAAACTCAAAGGAACATAAACTTGTTTCCGATAGTCTATATTTAACGCTGACGTTACCCACCCTAACGGACTATAGCAGTATGCATCATTCAGCGATTACATTTGATAATGTCTTCCTCGCGAGCGCAGACCATCGATCGAGTTTAACAACGCGTGGTAAAAAGCACGTGCGTGTTGGTTTTTCTTAAAATGGTTGACACGTGCGAAAAAAAACTTTGGTAAGTCATATCTAAAAAGTTTGTTTCTACTATTGCTCTCTTGTGTTTTGAGGTTGTCTGCAATGACGTGAACAGAAATAAGTAGCAGTTTTAGTCTTACACAGGTAAATCTCGTTGTAGATAAGTTTTTTTTTCGTCTACCAATACTAAAGAAAACTCTGCCTGTTAGCTATTTTATTACGTTTTTCTAGCTAGCTATATTTAGACCTAACAGTACCCTCTATGGTACGAGGATTTTAAAACGAGTCAAGTTTTACGCGCGCTGTTTCACACTGGCCATCAAGCCTGTTTCTTTCTAGTGAGGTTACAAGCACGTGGTTGTTGCGTTTTCTTAAAATGTTTGAAACTGACTCTAAACTTTCATGAAATACACAAAAAGCTCCGTAAATAATGAATGAATGAAACATATGCGATTAGTAGATTTAAAAAAAAAAAATCCTCCCCTATCCTACATCCCACTATACGTAAAACCGCCACTCACGTCAAAAAAAAAAAAACCTTAGTAACATACTACACAGATAACAAAGTTCTGCTGATATCACTTTTGCGTAGTGTACCTAGACCTAAACTTGCGTGACACACAAAAAGCCCGTGTTATTGGTTACGCATACACAATATTATAGATATAAGACCTTAACAAAACTATTTAAAACCTTACGGATAACTGATAATGACAGACTATCAAACCAAGAAAAGCTAACACGAATTATTTGTAATTCTCATCTATACTTATACACAAACACTGGGTGGTAGAAATGTTGTTCGGCAACCCATCGTCGCTTATCGATTAAGCTTCTGGGTAATCAAGCAGCTGTTATCATGAGTCGTGTCTGAAAAAGAATTATTTTAGGTTGACATATTGTGTTCTTTTAAAAGAATTATATATTTATTACACTTAAAGACTCTTTGTTATCTATGCTGCCTAAAATATGACATGTATAAATATCGTGTGTATACATATTAATATCTGTTTAAACATATGTTGTATAAGTACTGTATAAAAAGACAACACCACCCCGCGTCACACAAAAATGGTATAGCCAAGCTCTAATACTTCTCTGTCGTCTCTAACACTGGACACCCACCGCTTCATGTTGGCCCTAGTACGATCAAGTCTCTCTAACACTTCACACCGCCTCTTCATGCAAGACCTAGTGTAGTTAAGTCTCTAACACGTCACCCACCCATCTTCCTGCTGGTCCTGCTATAGTGTCGTCTCTAACACATCACCCCCCACCTCTTCAGGCTGCTCTAGTACAGTCAAGTCTCACACACTTCACTCCATCTCTTCACAGTAACCGTAGTATAGGTAAGTCTCTAACCCTTCACTCTCTCACAAAGAAAATAAGCTTGTAAATTTAAGAGGCGAAACATTTAGTATAAGATTTCCTGATAGCGACAGCTAAAATGTATCTTAGAAAATAAAAAATGTATGACCAAGACAAAGGAAGAGATCAATAGCCAGGTGTGTGTATTTTTTCTTTATTTATTCAGTCACCGCCTTCCACGCGAACTCAACTTAGAACACGGGGATAATCGATAAGAAATTTCATTACAGACCATGTTTAATCAGAACGAGATGTGTTTGCTTAAACGACCCATTGTCGAAATATAGACAGGTATTCATATACACGATGTTACAGCAGTTATACACTAAATAGTCATATATACATAGGTGAATAATAGGAAGACTTTGAGATTTTTAGATAATAAGAAACCGATAATAGGGAGACGATATATTTAGACTTTGAGATAATAGGAAGACGATGTATTTAGATAAACGGTTTATAAAACACTAGAATAATGTCCCTCTGTATGTGAAATATATATTGTTTGAAAATACGGGTGTTGAATATATAAAAAAATATATCCAGAACTTAATAAGATACAAATGACAGCTTAAAAAGCAAGCTTTAAAATATCTGATAACTAAAAAAAGAAATGTACCAAACAAAGAGAGAGAGAGAGAGAGAGAGAGAGAGAGAGAGAGAGACAGAGAGATAGAGAGACAGAGAGAGAGAGAGATAGAGAGACAGAGAGAGAGACAGAGAATAGGCAGGACGTGATTCGTCGATGTATTGTAGAAAGACAGAGAGAGAGAGAGAGAGAGGTGAGAGAGAGACAGAGAGAGAGAGAAAGACAGAGAGAGACAGAGAGAGAGACAGAGAGAGACAGAGAGAGAGAGAGAGAGAGAGAGAGAGAGAGAGAGAGAGAGAGAGAGAGAGAGAGAGAGAGAGAGAGAGAAGACGATATAGGTAACAAAAGAAGTGTGATGCACATGGTGTTAAGTCAGCCGCCGCGATGCGCAACTTAGGGCGAATTCTGCAGGAGCGCTGCAGGAGCACCTGCAGGAGCATGACTTTTATATAGCAAAAATTCTGCAGGAGCGCTGCAGGGGCAAGATGGCGGACTTGAGCTAACAAGGGGAGGTTATATGGGTCAAGATGGCGGACTTGAGCTAACAAGGGGGAGATAACAAGAGGGCGGGATGACTTTTTATATAAGGAAATACTCATTACGCAGGTGGAGCAGTCAGGCGTGGGATGACTTTTTATATAAGAAAATACTCAGTGTGCAGGTGGAGCATCAGGCGGGATGACTTTTTATATAGGGAAAATGTGCAGGTGGAGCAAGATGGCGGGATGACTTTGTATATAAGAAAATACTCAGTGTGCAGGTGGAGCAGCAGGCATGATGACTTTGTATATAAGAAAATACTCAGTGTGCAGGGAGAGCATCAGGCGGGGTGACTTTTTATATAAGGAAAACGGGCAGGTGCGCTGGAGGGGCAAGATGGCGGGATGACTTTGTATATAAGAAAATACTCAGTGTGCAGGTGGAGCAAGATGGCGGGATGACTTTGTATATAAGAAAATACTCAGTGTGCAGGTGGAGCAAGATGGCGGGATGACTTTGTATATAAGAAAATACTCAGTGTGCAGGTGGAGCAAGATGGCGGGATGACTTTGTATATAAGAAAATACTCAGTGTGCAGGTGGAGCAGCAGGCGGGATGACTTTGTATTTAAGAAAATACTGGGTGCGAGGGACTTTGAGCTAATCAAGCGGGGTGACTTTTTAGATAAAGGAAAACGGGCAGGTAGCTGGAGGGGCAAAGATGGCGGGATGACTTTGTATATAACAAAATACTCAGTGTTGTTGTAGTGGGAGCAAGATGGCGGGATGACTTTTGTATATAAAGAAATACTCATGTGCAGGTGGAGCAAGATCAGGCGGGGTGACATTTGTATATAAGAAAATACTCAGTGAGCAGGTGGAGCAAGATGGCGGGATGAGACTTTTTATATAAGAAATACTCAGTGTAGGTCAGGTGGATGCAGCAGGCAGGGCATCGGGATGACTTTTTTATTTAAGAACAAAAATACTCATTGCGCAGGTGGAGCATCACGGCGCGGGGTGACATTTTTTATATAAAGAAAAAGGGTAAGTGCGCAGGAGGAGCAAGATGGCGGGATGACTTTGTATATAAGAAAATACTCAGTGTGCATGTGGAGCATTAGGCGGGATGACTTTTTATATAAGGAAATAACTCAGTGTGCAGGTGGAGCAGAAAAGATGGCGGTATGAATGACTTTAGTTTTATAGAAAGAAAATACTCAGTGTGCAGGTGGAGCATTAGGTGGGGGTGGGGGGTGACTTTTTATATAGGGAAAATTTTG